>OZJO01006977.1:0-27597 GCA_900406225.1 Acrobeloides nanus
AATCTTGAATTATGATATTTCTGATTTCGACTTCCGGGATCGAACCCTCGCCATTAGGAGTGCAAAGCGAGAAACCACTTTGCTACGCGGTATACAACTTATTTTGCCCGAAATTTGAAACAAACAATAATTCAGTGGTAATGTGCTTGACTTAGGCTTTAAAAGGTTGAGGGTTCGATTCTCTAATCGAAATAACTTTTTTGCTTTTTTTTCAAAAAAATTTTAGAAAAAAAAGATTTTAATAAAGGCAAAAAAAGTTATTTCGATCGGAGAATCGAACCCTCGGCCTTTTAAAGTCAAAGTCAAGCACATTACCACTGAACTATGAAGGAAAAAATTTTCGTTTTTACAATTCAATAAAGTATTTGAAACCAACTTTTTCAAAAATTTTTTTTGAAAGTTATTCAGAATTTTGAAAAAGTATTCCCTGTTAATAGAGACGAGAATCTTTATCTATACTTTTTTTTATTAGTTTAACTTTACGAAATTTCAAGACCAACAAAGCAGCATTTTTTTACTTTTCCATATGGTCAATATTTCACGAATTCGAAAATTTGAATTTATCTCGTTTGACTCTATCTCTTTAGATGAAAATACCTTCATGTCTCAAAAAACAAGTCATACGCAATAGTGAAAATAGGATGCCCACGTTTGAAGGATCTCAAATTTCCATCAAATGCTTATTTCCGTTTTGATTAATTTTTAATGTAGAGATATGAGAATTTTTTTGAAGGTTTCTAGAAAAAGTATAGATGTGGCAACATCTTTATTTCTTATAAGTGCGTAACGTATACAGAGTGTATAAAAAACTGGAATTTTGACGATTTTTCATGTTTTTTCGACCCGAAATTTTTTAAATGACCCTATTAGGGATAATTTTATGCGGGAAATCGATTGCACGCATTTCCAACGCTTCAAAACGCTTCCCTGACTCTGAATCAGGGAATCGAAGTGTGTTTATTGAAGCGAAAATCGAAATTTTTTAAAATTTCTTCCTCAAAATCATATCTCCGGGGATAATTTCTGCGGGGAATCGATTGTGCGCATTTCCAACGCTTCTCTGAATCAGGGAATCGGGATGTGTGTATTGAAGCGAAAATGTGAAACTTTTGAATTTTTCTTCTGAAAATCTTCGTTCTTAGAGTAATTTTATGCGGGGAATCGATTGCGCGTATTCTCGAAGCTTGAAAATGCTTTCTTGACCCTGATTCAGGGAAATAGGTGTGATTTCGATTTTCGCTTCAATACACACACCTATTTTACTGAATCATGTCGAAAACACATTTTCAAGCTTCGGGAATGCGCGCAATCGATTCCGCATAAATTTACCCCCAGAAAGTCATTTTCAAGCAGATAATCTAAAAATTTTCGACTTTCGCTTCAATACACACACCCCGGTTCCCTGACTCATGGTCAAGGAATTGTTTTCAAGCGTTGAAAATGTGCGCAATCAATTCCCGCATAAAATTAGCCTTAATAGGGTCATTTTTGAAAAAAGTTTTTCGTGTCGAAAAAACATGAAAAAATTTTTTGCCACTATAACTTTTGCCACGAATTTCGCCACGCTAACTTTCGCCACTTTCGTGTCAATAAACATATTTAATTTCAGACTAATTGAGTTTCCTGATTTGCAATAAATATGTATATTGACACGAACGTGGCGAAAGTTATCGTGGTAAACATGAAACGTGGCGAAATTTATATTACCGTTTTTTATACACCCTGTAGTTTTTTTGTTGTAAAATAATTTTTATTTTTAAAATTTTAATTGGCAGTTTATTACTGAACAATTCCCCTAGAGCTTTGTATATTTTCGAATCATTGAAAAAAATTCTTTTAGAGGAATTCCATTTTTAGCAAGTATTTGATACTAGCTAAAAGTAATGATTGGCTATTGTGAAAACTTCTTTGATACACTATTAAATTTATGCAACTGAAGGACTTATGCTTCATAATTGGGCTTTTCAAGTGACGTCAAAGAAATTTTTCAAAATTATTATTGTATTGCTTAACTTGGTCGTTGTCATATTAGCAGATTCCCAAATGGCGTAAGTTTTAGACTATTCTGGAACGTAAATATTGATACATTCTAGAATAACAGATTGTTCACTCTCAGTTGCAGAAGGTTGCTTCAATAAGCTGTTTGATAATATGTCAATTTGTGCAGAGAGTGAAGTTATCTTTCGCTGTCATCATTATAAGGTTATACCATTAATGTTCAAAAAAAAGTAAAGCCAGAGTTGCCACATGCAAATCTTTGAAATATGGTCAAAATGACTAAAAATATGGCAAAAACATGCCAAAACTTTTGAAAAATATGGCATATGCCATATTTTTCAATGCCAAAGGGGTCACCCAGATATTACGTAATCATGTTGGAGGGGGAATCGACCCTCCTCATAAAAATTGATTACGTTTGTGCATTTTTGATGATTACGTTCGGGGAGAGGGATAAACCACCAACAAGTTGATTACGTAATATCTGAATGACCCCTAAACGTGTACAGGGTGTTAAAAAAAACCGGACAAGATTTAATCATGCTTTTTTCGATCGACATTTTCGAATTTTTTTGTAATAAATTGAAATAAAATGATTTTTTAAGATAGAGAACAACGAAAAGCAATTATAAATCTGTTTGAAAAAGGAAAAAGAGTTCGCGAGATTGGAGAACTGATCGATGTGCCAAAATCAACAGTGCATGATATAATTTAATGAAACTGGTATCAATGAGCGTAGGCCTGGAAGTGGACGACCCAGAATGGCGAGGACAAAAGCTAACGTGCGGAAAATCAAAGGAAGAATTCAACTTTTCGCCATTCTGGGTCGTCCACTTCCAGGCCTACACTCCAAACAGCTTTATAATTGCTTTTCGTTGTTCTCCATCTTAAAAAATCATTTTGTTTCAATTTATTGCAAAAAAATTCAAAAATGTTGATCGAAAAAGCATGATTAAATTTTGTCCGGTTTTTTTGTAACACCCTTTAATGTGTTTGAGGATGTGATTACAATCTCGGGAACTTTTGATTTAAACTTGGAGCGCTGAAACAAAAGCTGTAAGGGACGATGAAAGTAGACGATTGACTCCACCTTTGTGATAGTACCGCTAAAAAATTTATTAAACATTTCGGAGCTTTTTCTCCTGGAAAGACACAATCAACAGGATTCCAAAAACTGATACTTTTTTGAAGTAATTTTATAGAAAAATATCCTCTAGGGGTAATTTCTTACGAGGAACACATTGGCAATGTTATTTTGCAGCTATAATTCATCAAAAATCGAGAAAATTTTATTTTTATTTGAATAATCTTTATTTTTGATTTATTTATAGAGACCTTGTTTTTGTTATTGTTTCTAGATAATAAAATAGCAAATTCTCGCGAAGTGAATTATAGCTGCAAAATAAGGTAATAGGAGGGAATCCACCGCACAAAAATCCGCACGGATTTTACGCACATCTTTTAAATTTCGAAATTGCCACAGTCTTTTTCGATAAGTTTGGTGTCATTTTAAAGGTCTAACCTTTATCTATCGAATGACACCAAGACCATGGCTTTAATCGATCGCTGAGCTGAGATAAATGCAAAAGAAAAAATGCGTTTTTTTGAACATTTTTTGAAAATACGCATTGTTTGGACTCTTTTGCATTTATCTCAGCTCAGCGATTGGTTCAAGTCATGGTCTTGGTGTCATTCGATAGCTAAGGGTTAGACCTTTAAAATGACACCAAACTTATCAAAATTGACGGTGGCAATTTTGAAATTTAAAAGATGTGCGTAAAATCCTAGTAAATTGTGCATAAAATCCGTAGAGAAATCCATATTCGTAAAATCCTGTGCGTAAATTTATATGCGGTGGATTCCCTCCTATTGCCCAAAATAACATTGCTGTTCCTCGTAGGAAATTACCCCTAGAGAATATTTTTCCATAAAATTTTCTTCAACAAAGTATCAGTTTTTGGAATCGTGTTGATTGCGTCTCCCCAGGGGGAAGAGCTCCAACATCTTTTATCCCTTCCACTTCACCTAATAATCAAAATATGGTTAAAACTTAAACTTATCAAAAACCTAAACTACCTACCTATAAAGGAGACGCAAAAATATTTCATTTTAGATTCAATTAAAAATATGATAGAAATTTGCTCAAATATTTCAACTTCGACTCTACCGTATATAACCTATTTTATTTTTATCCCCTGTAGTTCGGGTATCATAATTCTTGCTCTTTTGCCTTTAATCATGATACTTATGAATAAAAAATTTCGTGATGAAAAAGAATATATAGTCGTAGCAGCAAATTTAATGCACGAGCTATTATATGGAAGTTACTATTTATTTTCGGGAATTAATAAATCTTCTGTTTACTTGAATAATATATGTAAATAATTTAAATTTTAAAACTATTAATGTGAATTAGACAGGGATGTAAATGCTAAGGCTCGGAGGAAACAGATAATTTGTGACGTTTAAACAGACAGATCATTTTTCTAAAGGGGGAGAACCATTTATATATACAAAATCGGTTTTTATGAAAAATAAGTTTTTAACATATTCCGGCGCGAATCGATTTTCCGTATTGAAAAACGGGTATATATATTGGTCTAAAAAATAATTTTTAGGGTTAGGCAAAGAGAATAATTTTAAGACACGGGTTGTCGTACGCTCTCTTGGCATCAAAACTTGAATTTGTTGAAAAACCAGGTTTTAGAGATACCTACGGCGCGGCCAAAAAGTATTGGATAATTTTGGTTTCCGCCTTTTGAAAGTCTTTTCTCCGGCTCCAGGACAGCTTTTTTGATGCGGTTTTTTGCTAGTATATACAATTCATATGTTGCACCGATATTGAGATTCAACCAACTAAGAGACGGTTAACCGATTATGAGATCTCAAGATCGGTTAACCGATTTTGAGACTAAAATCTTGGCTTATGATCGGTTAACCGATCTTGAGCCAAAATCATAGATAATAAAATTGGGACTAAGCTGTTTCGCAACGAAGTAATTTCCGATACTTTGTTGATTGATGTTGCCTGATTTGCAAGCATCGTTTCAATATACAAATTTTCTTGCAAATCAGGCAACACGATCAACCAACGAAGTATCGGAAATTATTTCGTTGTGAAACAGACTAGTCCCAATTTTTGTATCTACGATTTTGGCTCAAGATCAGTTAACTGGTCATGAGCCAAGATTGTTGTCTCAAAATCGGTTAACCGTCTCTGAGTCGGTTGAATCTCAATATCGGTTGCAACACATATATGGCGAAATTTTTAATATGAAAATTATTTTTTTCCGATGCATACTTTTTTATCAGTGCCCATTTCTTTCTGCACCTCCAAATGCGATTTTGGCAATTTTTTCAGAAATTGGTGGACAAATCGGTCAAATCGCACTCATATAATATTATAACCCAGTATATTTTTGTAGCGCTCATCGCGGCGCTTCGGAATCTATGGTCGATGATGAAATTTGATCACGAGAAAGGGTCTAAAAATGCACTACTAAGGCAAGACCTTTCAGCTAGCCTATAAAAAATTTTTGACCTATTTTTAGCTAGCCGGAGGTCAAAATTTTTTTGATAATCTCGGTCTCAAAAGATTTACCATAAAATTCTGCATCGACCCTTGTAAAATTTTTTGAGAAAAAACTTTCTTTGGTTGATCTAGAGCGGTTTTATTAAAATCTCCCAAAGGGTAAAAAACTATATAAACATTTTTAGACCTCCCCATATGGGATCGTCGAACTTGTTTTCCACAAATTATCTTTACTATCACTGCTTTATCGGGCTCTGGATTAATTGCTTTATCGAGTGCAATTGATCGGTTTTTAGCGGTTATTATACCTATAAGATATATGGGGTTTTCAACGAATTATGCAATATGGCTAACTTCCTCCATATACATGACGATCTTGTTAGTTTTAGTCATTTCTACAATTATAGTTAGTAATAATGATTATGGCAGTGTTCAGGTACATAGTTTTTAATTAATCTATGTTCAGGTATGGGTTGATCCAAGGTTTTCGGAATTTTATCATGATTTTTGACCCGAAAATTTTTTTTAAATGATCCATATAAGGGTAATTCTATGCGGGTAATCGATAGTGAAAACGCTTATTAACCCTAATTACTTGAAAAATTGACGGTTAGCATTGACATTTTCATGCTTTATATAGTTGACCCGAAATTCGCATAAAAGGATAACTACAGGATGTTTTTTTTAATAGCTTCCACGTTTAAAAAATCGCCAAAAATCGAGTTTAAATCCGTTTCCGTAGTCCAATGGCTGAAAAAGAGAACAAAGTTTTTGCCCTTAAAGGAGGCGTGCATTTTGAGGCCCATTCTCGGAAAAAACTTTTTTTTTAAATGACCCCTCTAGGATAAAATTTAACGAGAAATCGATTGCGCGTATAGCCAAAGCATGTAAATGCCATCTTCAACCTGTTTTTGCGAAAATATCGATTTTTTGAAAAAATTTTCGAAATATGACCCTCTAGGAGTAAAGAGTGGAAAAATCAGCATTTGCGCAAAAACAGGTTGAAGGTCGCATTTTCATGCTTCGGTGATGTGCGCAATTTCGTCAAATTTTACCCCTAGAGAGGTCATTTAAAAAAATTTTGTTCGAGAACGGGCTTCGAAATGCACGCCCCCTTAATAAAAAATTAAAATTTTAAAAGTCACTCGGAGTGAAGCCGAAAGCCGAGCCGTACTCAGTAGCGGATCGATGTCCGCTCCGTAGTAAGGACTCGATCCGAGCCGCAGACGAGGCTGCTGCAGGCGCGTTGATCTCGGCCACAATTTCCTTCCGAGTGCGAAGCGCTCAGTCCCCGTTCTTACTCTTTAAAGAGATTGTGCAAGCCTTTAAAAAATTTGAATTCTTCTTCCACAAAAGAATCATAGGAAACCCCCTTGTTGGAGGAAAAGAGAATCTATTTCCCTTGTTGGAGGGAATAGAGATTTCCAATAATATCAAGCTGGATCACCCCGTTCCCACATCATTTATGAGGTTCCTCTAACATTCGGAAAGTTTTATTGCTTATAAGACCAGATTTATTTATAGTGTACAAAAAATGATCAAATTTTGATTTGTGCAATTCCTATAAATAAGTTATTCTAGATTACATCCACTTGTGAATTTTCTGGTTCCACATTTCCGATTATTAATGCGATTGTACGAATTTTAAGAGCTGGTACAACTATTATTGGATTACTTCTTTATTTTCCTATAACTTGGAAATTAAGAGAGGTTATATTTCGAAAATTTTTGACGTTCAGGAAATACTAAAACTCCAACTTTTCATGCAAAGGGTTCATAGTACCCAACTAGTAATAGAAAGAAAATGTCCTTTAAAGAAAAATGCCTGTAAATCGCCCAAATTGAAGCAAAACGGCCTGATTTCCTACATATACTCGTTTTTCAATACGGGGAATCGTTTCCTGAAGGAATTGAGTGATTTTGAAATTTCCCTGACCCCCTACCATGGACTGTGGATACTATATGATAAAATATAAGAAGCTGGGTACATGGCATAATATTGAACGCATGAACTATAAGCCAGCCCTATTTTAAAATCAAGGAATTGAAAATTCCTGAAAATTTTACTCAACATGTGCTAATTTTTGAAGAATTAAATAGAAATAACATTGCCCCGAACGCGGAGCGTTCTGAGATTATGACAAAAGATATTTATTTGAAAAACATTTGTGCAATGAAAATTTTTTTTGAATATTAAACATCATATTGATGGAGGCTACATTATATCCGTTCACCCTGTATATAAAGTTTATTTTGCACGACATACCTTTTGTTTAGGTTTTCTATGGAACAGGTTCGTTTCAACAAATCAGTCATGTTCAGCGAAAGAATTTAATCCGTTATAACATAATTGTGAGTGCTATTGTCTTGAATGAGTTGTTTTTAACTGTTTTACCCGATATCATATTAATAATACTTCCTGATACACCATATCGTTATGCTTTATTCACATTGACTTTAGTCAAAGGTAAGGACCGCTTAAAATTTTTTGTGCTGTTGTTATATGACGATTTTAGATTTGATCAATGTTATCGTGATCAACTTCATGCAAAAACATCTATATTTACATTATTTGAACAAAATTGTAAAAATTTTCAAACCAACAACGAGCGTACAAATGGTTAAAGGATGGACTGTATCGAGGTCCAATACACAAGGCCGTAGTTAGAATTTGTGGAGGAGTTGAAATACCACATTTTTTGGAAAAATTTTTGATATTGTAATAACTTTGTATTATTTTTAATTAAATTTTTATCTCCGAGTTGATCACACAACCTTTCTGGACTCATAGCCATAGTGGTTTGGCCAGATCATTCGGAAGGGAATGGAACAAAAATCTCCTCGGTCCTCAAAGGCGATTTTTTCGCTATTTTTCTCCCAAATCATAAAAATTGCTTTGGTCCTTTGTATTATCCCCCCTTATTTTTTTATAAAATTTTTGTCAAAATATTGATGTTTTTAGTAATAAAAAAAACAGCGCATCAGGTTAAAATTTCTGAATTCTTTTCCAATCATCATCTTCCGGAGTAATTTTATGCAAGAAATCGATTGCGCACATTACCGAGCCTCGAAAATGCTTATTTTCTACCGATTCAATGAAGGAGTGATTGAACTAAAACGAAAATCGTATGAGCCAGCATACGTTAAAGGACCAGTTAAATCAATCAAAAGTGGCCAGAATTTGTACATATTTAGAAAATTCAAGAAAAATGGAGTATTTTTGGCTTTTACGGTATAGCCTGAAATACTCATCGTTTCGAGATACTCGTTTGAAAATTTAGATTTTTGCAAAAAAGTATTTAAAAGAGTTTGAACATTACAACGACAATATGTACATTCAAATTCAAATAAATAAATTTGTGGATAGAATGAATAAATTCGATAAATTTTGCAAATTTCAACAACTTTTTATCAAGACGAATAAAATGACACCAAAATTATTCAATTTGAAAATTGTTTTGGGTTATTGAAACGAAAACATGGATCAGAATTTTCGTTTCAATAACCCAAAACAATTTTCAAATTGAATAATTTTGGTGTCATTTTATTCGTTTTAATAAAAAAAATTGTTAAGACACAGTCTCTATAAGAATCACCGATAAGACAAAGGCTTCCGGCCAAAAGGTCAGGGATTTTTTTCGTGTCCAATAAAATCGATAGTATATGTGTCCTTGATGACAGAATCGAGAAAAAAGTTTCTGAAACACCACTCCTGTGGAGCTGTGGGGTGAGGGAGTCAAAAAATCGACTTTTCAGGATCGACTCCGATTTGGATAAAACCGACGCCAATCGATTCCTCGATCCCGATTTGAACACAAAAGTGCCAAAAAAGACGGTCAGCGACCTCAGGGACCCATACTTAGATCAGGAAAACCGATTTTTGACCCTAAAAATTGGTTTAAAATGGCTCTATCTCTTAAACTACTCGCGAGTACTCTTTCATTTTTTGCATAGAGGTAGGCCACATTGTGTCTGATGTTTTTAGATCGAAATCGAAAAAATTCGAGAGGACCCAAAAATACTTTTAGGGTCATGAACATATGGGTACCTAAGGCGGATTTCGCCAAAACACCCCAAAGACAATTTTTTCACCAGAAAATAACGACGGCAATCGATTCCTCGACCCCACTTTACTACAGGAAGGTGCTGTTCGCTTTTAACCCGTCTTTTCCGCCCATCCTAAAAATAGGTTGTGCCTTAATGTGCGCATAAAAAAATTATAAAATTTGCTTTCGACCCAATTCTTTTTGCATGTTGTAGTTCGCGTTTTAGGCAAAAGGAAAAATCCAGTTGTGTGCTTTTTAAACTTGTCTATATTTTTCTGATAGAGTTTGAAAATTCGAAACTATGGTGTTAACAAGGTAAAATTGGTTAGCTTGTTAAAAATCGAAAAAGATAATTTTTGGAAAAATTTTTTTGAAAAAATATTTAAAACTACGTACGAACTTTCACAAAATATTTTTTTTTTGCATCTAACAAGTCAATAAATTTGAGCTAAAAATGACTTTGAAAGCATATTCTAAAAATAGGATGGTCGGCATTACCCTATACGTCAACATAAAATTTCATAAAAATGGCTGCAGTGCAGGTTATGGATCATCTAGAAGAACTTTTTGATGCAGATAATCAAGTGCGTTAAGCAGGCGTGTTTTTTAAGCCTACTACAGACTTTTCTGGTGGTGAATCGGATGGTGAAGGAGAAGCTGATTTTCAACGATTGCCGGCACGTCAACTTAGAACCCGGGCCGAAGTGAATGTGCGTGTTTTTCATGCAAATTTCATACACGTCCCTAAGGCATAAAATTTTGATTTATTTAATGTTTATATAGCATATATTTGTATTTACATGCAATTTATAATTATTTTTTGTTAAAATAAAAAATGACTTAACGTACCCCCTAGCGCCGACCATCCTAAATTTAGGCATTTTTAGTTCTCACACTCTAATAAAGATTTTGGACAAAATAAAAACATTTTTGCGCAAGTTAAATTATGAATAAACAAAAAATAATCATAAGACTAAAAAAATCGATTCTCGGAAGAGACGGGTTAATTTAGACTTCAAGAAGTCTTACAACTTGTTAGAAATAGCCAAAAAACGGTTTTTGTCCATATTTTATTCATTCCAATAGGTAAAGTCCTAGTTTTTTAGGGAATTTGTCCCGAATTTTTGCTAGGTCTATAAAACAGATAAATCTTATCATTTTAAAGGGGGTGGAACCCTTCCTAAGAACTTTTGACCATTTTTGAATTTCTCGAGCGACCATTCAAATCGGATTTTCTCGAGCGACCACATTTTGGATAGCTGTGAATCTGAGGAATTTGTTATGATAAAAATTATCGAAAAAACTTTTATTTTCGCCGAGATATGAAATTTTCAAGTTGGTGACTTTTTCCCAATTTTTTCACATTTTCAAAAATTCGCCAAAAATCGAGTCTAGGTCGGATTTCTTCGAGCAACGGCATTTTTGGAATTTGGGATATTGGGGTATTTTTAAAAAAAGGAATTATTGAAAAAGCTTTTAATCTTGCGGAGATATGATTTTTTGAAAATTATGACTTTTTTCGATTTTTGCCATATTTCCAAAAAATTGCTAAAATCGAAAAATTCATAATTTTCAAAAAATCATATCTCCGCAAGATTAAAAGCTTTTTCAATAATTCCTTTTTTAAAAAATACCCCAATATCCCAAATTCCAAAAATGCCGTCGCTCGAAGAAATCCGACCTAGACTCGATTTTTGGCGAATTTTTGAAANAAGAAATCCGACATAGACTCGATTTTTGGCGAATTTTTGAAAATGTGGAAAAAATTGGGAAAAAGTCACCAACTTGAAGATTTCATATCTCGGCGAAAATAAAAGTTTTTTCGATAATTTTTATCATAACAAATTCCTCAGATCCACAGCTATCCAAAATGTGGTCGCTCGAGAAAATCCGATTTAAATGGTCGCTCGAGAAATTCAAATTCAAAAATGGTCAAAAGTTCTTAGGAAGGGTTCCACCCCCTTGCCTAGTACTTTACCCACTAGACTATGAATCTAGTATATGGCCAGGTTCTATCCCCTTACGGTTATTCAAATCAAAAATAGCTCCAAAATTGTGCAAATTTGAAATTTATCATGCTAAACAATTTTATGTAAAAAATTTCAAATTTTGAAAAACTTATGCGGCAAAAATGAGCATTAAATTTTGACCGACCTGGCTGTCTCAATGTTGCTTAACTGGCCAGATTGACAGTCGGCCTTATTGTCCACTTTGCTAAGATGGGTCAACTTTTTTCACTCCAGCTGATACGACGCGCCGACACTTGTAGATGAACTTTTTCGGACCAGACATTTGCGGACCGACATTTGCAGGTTGCTGAAAAAAGCTCGATACAATCCGCAAATGTCGGTCCGCAAATATTCATCTACAATTGTCGGATCCGCAAAAGTTCGTTCGCAAGTGTCGGCGCGCCGCTGATACGGACTATATAGAAAAAGCTGCATGACTATTGAGCGACTATCATATCACATATGCACAAGCTTACGTTTACGTAAGACATGTAGTAGTATCCGGCAAAAAAATTGAAAAATATGTAGTATTTGGCCGGCGGGCAATACTACGAATTTTACGTTATGTTGACCAAAAAAAAAAGGTCGCCAAATCGAAAAAATATGTAGTATTGAAAATTTTGACGTAAGACCTTGTGCATGTGTGTATCATATGAGTTCGCCGGTACTACTAAACATTAGCAACCGTAAATGACGTGGGCATGTTTTCGAAAAAAAATTTCTCTTAAAATTTTCTGAAAATCACTCTATTAGGGGTAAAATCATGCGAAAAATCGATTGCGCGCATTCCCGAAGCGTGAAAATCTTCCTTGACCCTGATTCAGGAAAATAGATGTGTGTATTGAAGCGAAAATCGAAAAATTTTGAAATTTCTCCCTCAAAATCATATTTCTGGGGGTAATGTCATGCGGGGAATCGATTGCGCGCATTCCCAAAGCGTGAAAATGCTTCCTTGATCCTGATTCAAGGAAATTAGTACATATTGGATTTTCGGGTACTACTAAACAAGGGCAACCGTAAATGACGTGGGCATTTTTTCGAAAAAAATTCTCTTAAAATTTTCTGAAAATCACTCTATAGGGGTTTTTCAATGCGGGGAATCCAAAAAACGCACTCCCGAAGCTTGAAAAAAATACCTTGACCTGATATTATCTAAAAACTTGGCCCAAATCTCATTTTTGACGATTTTTTCATTTAACCAAGATGTTTGAATTCGTCTTTAGTTACCAAAAAACNATTTTTTCGAAAAAAATTTCTCTTAAAATTTTCTGAAAATCACTCTATAGGGGTTTTTCGATGTGGGGAATCCAAAAAACGCACTCCCGAAGCTTGAAAAAAATATTTTGACCTGATATTATCTAAAAACTTGGCCCAAACCTTATTTTTGACGATTTTTTCATTTAAAAAAATGCCCACGTCATTTACGGATGCTCTTGTTTAGTAGTACCCGAAAATCCAATATGTACTAATTTCCTTGAATCAGGATCAAGGAAGCATTTTCACGCTTCGAGAATGCGCGCAATCGATTCCCGCATGGAATTACCCCCAGAAATATGATTTTGAGGGAGAAATTTCAAAATTTTTCGATTTTCGCTTCAATACACACATCTATTTTCCTGAATCAGGGTCAAGGAAGCATTTTCACGCTTCAGGAATGCGCGCATCGATTTTTCGCATGATTTTACCCCTAATAGGGTGATTTTCAGAAAATTTTAAGAGAAATTTTTTTCGAAAAAATGCCCAATGTTTAGTAGTACCAGTTCGCCGAACTTGGTTTTTATGCATGTGACGCTCACAAAACGATAGAAACACCAATTTCATGACGATCACAAAAATGAAAGTCTAGTTGAATAATTAGACTCGATTTTACTCCTCTGCAAAAACGAGCTATACCAATAGAGAATACAAAAAATAAGAAAATACAACCTATTTATGCAACGTTTAATTGCTAATTTTTATTTTCAAAAATTAAAAGCATGATTAAAACAAGCATAGAAAAAAGATTAGATCCAAGTAGATTATTTAGTCTCTTTATCCGGCACTTTAAAATTAAAAGCCAAATTAGAGGGTGGCCAGAAAAAAACTGGATTTTTGCAAAAAAATTTTTTTGAATTTTTGCAAAAATGGCTTTTCTAGGGGTAATTTTATGCGAAAAATCGATTACGCGCATTCCCGAAGCGTGAAAACGCTTCCTTGACCCTGATTCAGGGAATTTTTCGATTTTCGCTTTAATACACCCACCACCTTCCCTGAATCAGGGTCAAGGAAGCGTTTTCACGCTTCGGGAATGCGCGCAATCGATTTTTTTGCATAAAATTACCCCTAGAAAAGTCATTTTTGCAAAAATTCAAAAAAATTTTTTTTGCAAAAAATTGCTCGAAAAATCGCAAAAATCCAGTTTTTTACCATCCTGTAAAAACCGGTATATAAAAAAGATCAGGTTGAACAATTAGACTCGATTTTACTCCTCTGCAAAAACGAGCTATATCAACAGAAAATACAAAAAATAAGAAAATACATTCTCTTTATGCAACGTTTAATTGCTAATTTTTATTCGTATTTTCAAAATTAAAAGCATGATTAAAAACAGGTATAGAAAAAAGATCAGGTCCAAGTTGGTTATTTAGTCTCTTTGTCCGGCACTTCCTCAGAATCCATCGTCTCGCATGATTTCATCTTCTTGATACTTCGCCTCTTCTTATCTGAAAATTTTTTTCTTTACTGACGCTTTTAAATTCAAAAGAACATAATAATAAATTACGTGATGTTTGTAATCATTCTAGAGTGTTAGGACAATTGAAAAACACAGCAGAATAATGAAATGACTACAACTCAATCTACAACTTACTTTTCGAAGAATTCTTCCTTTCTATGGCTATGACTTTTTTTGCTGCCGCTGAAAGAATAAGTTTCTTCCATTGATCTGGTGGATTAATGCATTGTTGACCAGAAATATGGCCATTCGAGAGCTTGCGTCCATCTAAAAAAAATACAATTTTATAATAGTTAAAGATTTGGTACTTTTTTGAACTCATCAAAAGTATGGATGAAGATTTTTGGTATGAAGACTGTTGGAATGAGAAAGGCTTAGGCATATGTTTAGGCTTAGGCTTAAGTTTAGGATTACAAAAAAAATATATTTCCTAAATGGGGCTATGGTCAAATTATACCCTTTAAAGGGGGGGGAGTAAGGTTTTCGGGTATGGGGAACACGAATTCGAAGAAATTTTTGAATTTTGACCTCACGAGGTACTTACTGGAGGAGGGGGGGGGGGGGGACAAAAACCCAGGGGCCAAAAATCAAATTTTCAAAAGGCTCCAAATCAGCTAAATTTTTGTACTTGGGGGTTTTCGGATATGAAAAACACAAATCCTAAGGAATTTTTGAATTTTGACCTCACGGGATACCTCTACTGGGGGGGAGGGGGATCGAAATCTTCAAAAGTTCTCCAAATCAGCTAATTTTTTGTACTTGGGGGTTTTCGGATATGAGGAACACGAATCCGAAAGAATTTTTTCATTTTTGACTTAACCGGATACCCCTAAGGAAGGATAAAAAACCTAGCGCCAAAAAATTTTCGTGAGGCCACCCTTTCAAGAGATTGAAGGCCGATAGCCGAGCCCTGCAGGAAATCACTCGAAACGCGAGACTAAGCGTCGCAGGCAATTGCTCGAAACGCGAGGGAAAAGAAGAAAGGTTAAATGAAAAAAGAGAAGTGGAAGATGAGATGGAGGAAGATGAAATGAGCGATAAGATTGGGAGAACCGGCACAAAAAAATATGAAAAATCAATTTTCATCCAATTTTAATGTTATATGTCATTATTTTTATTGCTTACCTTTTGTATACGTAACATGAAGCTTTTCCTTATACTCAGTAAAGACTTTCATATCAGCATCATTCGAATTGGCATCCACTTTTCTTGCAGCATAAAATTCCACTCCTTCATCCGCATTACAATTAAACATGCCCAACATTTTGTAATTTTTGGAAATAAATCTGCAAATATAATAAATAATAAAAACTTCCTGGAAGTATAATCTATTGTACAATCTCGCGACAAAAATATCGTCAACATCCGAAAATTTTGAGCAAAATAAAAAGATTAGTTCACTCAAACATGCCTGGAAAACATCATAAGAACATTAATGCATGTGATATTTCTCTCCTCGATGAATTATTGAATGAGATAAGATCGATTCTATTAAAACTTCGCATTACATAGAACTTAATGGAGTTTTTTTGCTGTTTGATTTCGGGAGAAGTCTGATCAGAGTTTTAGACAAGGAAGTATGCTACTCTCAAAAAAATCCTTTCTCTCTAATTAGAACTTGGAAGAAGTTATCAAATCTACGTTTTCACTGCTGAGTGGCTAGCTGACTAGCCTTTCAAAAAAGTGATTCAGTTTCGAATCCATTCATGGGCAGATGGGTCTGTTTTTCGAAAAGATAGCGGGGGTATAGGGGCACGAAGATCGAAAATGGAAAAAGTACGCAAAGAAACATTTTTCAAAACGACTAACACCAATCGACTCAGCTTGTCGAAACGAGTAGAAAGTATATCATAACATGGGGTTTTCCAACCCGAGCCCATGGCTGAATGGATAAAGTGACAGATTTGCATGGGCTCGGGATGGAAAACCCCATGTTATGGTATTCGATCTACTCGTCTCGAGCTGAGCCGATTGGTGTAAGACGTTTTAAAAAATTTTTCTTTGCGGAACTTTTTTTCATTTTCGAATGCCGTGAGGGGCAAAATCCAAATCCCATTCCTACTCATTTACCCACTAGACCATGAATCCAGTTTATAGGAGCAGGTTCGATCCTCTCCCACCCCCCCCCCCCCCAACGGTGTAGGCAGAAGGGTCTAGGGGGGGGGCACTTTTTTTGAATCTCGGTTATTTTGTATACTATTTGAGGTCGTTAACCACATTTTCTTTAAGAATCGGCTATGAAAACTCCAAAAATGAACGAGTTTTTAAAAAATTCGCAAAAATTTTTTGGTCATTTTTTTAAACCTTTTTTGTATTTTAGCCTTTTTTTAAGGCTATAAACTGGGGGACCAAGCGCTTCGCGCCCGGTAGGGAAAAGAAGTTGTATATTAACCGCACTACGGTGCTCGGTCTTCGGGTATATGTGTTTCTATTTTTTGGCAGGCATAAAAACATTCGGTTTTTGTTGGGAATCGAACCTGCAAGCAATTTATATAAGTCGAGAGTCTTAGCCACTCGGCCATGGGAGTAACATGTCGATAATATTGCATTATCATCTTACGTTAAAACCCGAGCAGATGTTAACAACCCCCCTCCCTAAATTGGGGGGGGGGTCAACCGATCACCAATTTTAGAAGTCGTTTGATCAAATTTTTTTGAAAATCTTAGCCAACTGATCAAGGCTTAAGGGCCGACAAAAGAGCACAAAAATCTCAACAATCGAAGTAAACTGTCTCCTTTATGATCAACCGATCAAGGATTCAAAATTTTGGGACGTATTTGTTAATATCTGCTCCCGAGGGGGGAGGCCGCTATTGAGAGGTTTGACTGTATTATTTTTGGATGAAAAATTTTTTCTGTGTTCATGCGTGGGAAATATCACTCAAATTTTTGTAAAAATTTCATAACATACAAAAATATCACATAAATAAAAATAAATTTGTGCTAAATTTTCCAACTTATTTATACATCCGAGAATCCTAATAAACGATCTTACGATCGGAAGTGCGCAAAACTGTGCGCAAAATTGGCCCAGTTCATGTAATCTTACAATAATTTGACGTCAATTTATAACCGAATAACAAAGGGTAAATAAAAAATTCCAGAAACAAATGCCACATCGAAGATCCTTATCTTCATATTTGCGTAAAACATCACGTAGGAATTAGAGAAAAATGTCAATAAATTTCCAAACAAATGTACAAAATCTTGTTAGAAAATACGAAGTGCAAGAGTTACAGGGTATGCCAAAACAGTGGATTTTTGTGTTTGGATTCCAAAAGACCCCTATATGGATAATTTTATGGGGCGAATCGATTGCTCGTATTCCCGAACTCTGAAAATGCTTCCCTGACCCTGATTCAGGGAAAAATCGGAGTTTTGAAAACGGCGTTACTAAATTTTCTCACACAGAATTACTTACTGCGCAACAAATAGATAGTTACTTGGTCGTTTGATTTTTCGAAACTTGACATTTCGAAACTTTGTGATGTTTTTAAGGATTTCTCCGGAAATACAAAGATAGTTTTGGTGTCGTTAGAAAGCTGAATTTCGTAGCAATCGAATGACACCAAAATCATGCTATAACTCTTTCTGATTGAGAAGTTATTGCAAATTAGTAAAAAATGTCAGTTTTTTCGACATACATAGTGTCATTCGGTTGCTACGAAATCCAACTTTCTAACGACACGAAAACTATCAGGATTGGCTTTATATTTCTAGAGAAATCCTCAACAACATAAAAAAAGTTTCAAAACATTAAAAGACCATTTTTGAAGCGAAAATGATCATTTTTCGAATTTTCAAAACTTCGATTTTTCCCCCTGAATCAGGGTCAGGGAGGCATTTTCAGAGTTCAGGAATGCGCGCAATCGATTTCCCGCATAAAATTACGCCCAGACGAGTCATTTAAAAAAAAAACAAATATTTCCGGGTTCTAAAAATCACAAAAATCCACTTTTTTGGCACACCCTGTATTTAGATTTTGCAACAAGATAAGACGAAAAAATTTGACAAAATTTCGACTTAAACAATTTTTTCCAATTTTTTAAAAAACTTTAAAAATTTAAATAAACGTAAATGGTATTTTAAAATTGTCCGAAAGATGAATCCGCATAGAAGAAAGATTAACAAATGATCTATTTCTATGAAATTGATCGATTTGGATTCAAAATCTACGAAATGTGCAAAAAATTAGTGTTCAAGGTTAAAGTTTTTAAAGTATTTAATGAATTGCTAATTAACTATTTTTAACACTTTTCAATGAATAGAATTAAATTCTGGCAAGTTATATAAAAGAACAAGTTATATAAAAGGGTTACATGGATACTGGGCGGCGGCTACTAGTCGCCGACTAGACTCCAAAAATTGTAGAATACTTCGTTTGTCCTTCTAAAACATTCGCGCCAGTTGAATTCGGCGAAGTGAAGGTCGTACTGCTTATCGTGGATTCCATATTTGCGACGGACATTCGCGCGCCACTTTTGCCCGACCATGTACATTTTTGCCCTAACATGAATACGGGGCTTGACTGGATACACAAAATGGAAAGTGTGATTAATCATAAAGTGTAGATAGAAAAATAGTCTTGGAGTTTGAATTCCATTCTGTCTTGCTCGGTGTGCTCGCCACATACTTAACATAATCGTGGTTCCAGGACAAACGTGACTACGAATCATTATAATCAACACGGTTGCGGTCCTTCGTCGGCAAAGGGACCATTCACAAATTACGTTTGCCAAAAACATCGATTTTCGGACCCCCCCTCGTTAAACAACCGTTAGTTGTAGCCGACCCAAATTTAACGTTGGCGTTAGAAAATCCCGGACCCCCCTCCCCCTCCCTCTGGGAAACATAATTTGTGAATAACCCCAAAGACCCAAAAACAAAATGTTGGAACCGTGTTCTGTAGCGCCAAAAAGCCATCAATCGAGTCTTGCATGCGTCTTCCAAGTCGTCATTTTTTGATGTAATGAAACTTTTTTCGACTTCAACCACTACGTTGTGACCTCCCAACCAGGGCGAAAATAGAAATTTTTTATTTTCGCGTTAATACACCCACGACTTTCCTTGAATCAGGATCAATGAAGCGTTTTCATGCTTCGGGAATACGCGCAATTGATTTCTCGCATAAAATTACTCCTATATTGGTCCTTTTTAGAAAAAAATTTTCGGGTCCAAAAAATAAAATTCGTCGAACTTTTGGAACAACCCAATACAACAGTGACAAACAACCATACAGTACGCAGCCCAGGGGCTGCATGAAATTACATAAAAGAGTTTATTGTGGCCTTCTACGAACGAGGAAATATTTTTAAGTGGTTAAGGTAAGTGATTTAACATCATAAATACTCAAAATTCTGGTTTTGAAATCTTTTATTAGCGCTCATTTAGAGAAGTATAAATTTTTATTACTTTTTTTAATTGGTAAATAGAATTTTTACTTAAAAAAGTGGTTTTTGGCTCTAAAAATCCCCTAAATTAAAAAAATTAGGAAAAAATTAATTTTTTTATTTTGAACTATTTTTTTAAATAGCTCAAAAGGGTTAATTTGAGCCGCTAAAAAAACAAATTTTCAAAAAAAACACAACATGCAATTTTTGACAGGACATGAATAAGAGAAATGAGACATAACATTAGGGAATGCTCATAGGCATAGCTAATGGGGTTGTTTACAGCCAAGGGTTATTCCGTTACCACAAGTTGAGTTAAAAGCTTTATAAGTTTACACTAAAAATTACATAATTATATAAGCAGTTATGAAATAAACGATATAATATTGGATCAATAGCCGCGAAATTAGAGCAATAACCGGGACGACAAATGGCTCGGCTGTAGCTGTAGGCATTCCATTCAACACAAGAAACGGCATAACCATAAACATTAAACCAACAATCAGGAAATGGAAAGATATTGACGTCCTTCGAATAGTACAAGGAGCACATCGTAAACATCTTGCGCTAGCAACAGGGCTTATGGACCACCCCACCCTAAAATGAGCGGAAGGTAAAAAACCTCTGGTGGCAAAAACCAAAAATTGGGTTTTGCCATCAGAGGTGGCGGTTCGATCCCTGCCGAAGACAATTCCTTTTTGCACTGTCCCCAGTCACCTCAATTTTGTGCACTTTTCTCCATGAAAATAAGGTTTACGCCCTATGGTGTAAAAATAAAACATGATCAGTGAACGTAGTTCCACATGATAGACTTATTTCCAGAAAACCAATTTTTCTGTTGCACTGGTCCTTTAAGGTTTTTTTCAGAGGGGGTGCCGTATCTCGACTATTTTAGCGATTCAGGCACTGATTTTTTGCATTCGGGGGTTTTTCGACATGGAGAACACGATGGCGACACTAATTTTCAATTTGAACCTAAGGGATTCCCCTATATGGATGGGTAACCCTTGTAAGGGATCAAAAATTCTGTCTTCCAGAAAGTGCCCCAAATTGACTGATTTTTTGTACTCGGGAGTTTTTCGACATGAAGAATACGATGCTTGTGATCCTGTCCTCAAATGGCCGTCCTCAAATGTCTCATCCTCAAGTGCTCGTCCTCAACTGTTGCCACGCTGATTGCCAAAACATTTTTCTAATGATTTTATTTAAAACGAATCACTAACAACAACAAAAATACAAAACATTTAGAGCAAAGTAAGATATAAATCTTATTTATTCTTGTAAGTCAAATTATTACGACACTTCGAAGTGCATTTAAAACCAGATATAACGCGTCATCCTACATGACCTTAGGCTATAAATCTTTTTTCATTCTTGTAAGTCAAACCATTATGACACTCGATGTGCATTTAAAACCTGATATAACGCGTCATCCTATTGTGACTTTAGGCTATAAATTCTAAAACATTAACCCTTATTTGCCGGTAAATCAGACGAGTGTGCTATAAACTTAAAAAACACCTCATAGGGTAAAAAATAGTCGAAAAACACGATTTTTTAGGTTTCGAAATGCGTAGACCGTCTCTAGAAGTCTATCTGGGGTATGGGTACCCCGATTGAGATTAAAATATTATTTTCTAAAATAATCCATAAATAAATATTGAAAATGACCTTCTAGGGTAATTTTTAGGCGAAAAATACGATTTTCGAGGTTGTGAGACCCCTAGTCCACTCCTAGGGGTCTATCCGGAGTATAGATACTCCTATATATGGGTCCAAAACCATTTTTTCGTATAGATTCATAAATAAATGTTTGAGATAACCTTCTAGGGTAATTTTTAGTCGAAAAACACAATTTTTGAGATTAGGGGTTATAAGTTTATAAGTTTTAACCCCTAATTTTGACGCAATTTATTCCATTTTTTGACCCCCAGAAATTTTTTTCAGAATTTTTCAATGCGCGTAATCGATTCCTAGCATAAACTTACCCCCAATAGGGTCATTTTTACGAAAAAAATTTTGTTCCTCCCAAATGGTCACAAAATGCACCCCCCTTTAATCAGCCCTGAATTAACACCAAAATGGTGTTAATCTGAATCACACGTGGGCGCGTAGTCTGTCGTAATTTTTTTTAAAGCACAACCCCACAATCCTAGTCTGTCGTAACGACAGACCAAAATAATAAAATCGCCCCCCTCCCCCGGCACAACCCTCTCTACCCCTCGGCACTACTCCCTTGACCCCTCGGCACAACTCTCCGACCCTGCCCTGTCGTCACGACAACCCACGACACCCCGCAGCCCACGTGTGATCTGAATTAACACCATTTTAGTTGCAAAAAAAAATTTCGAACTTATCAAAGAGCAAAAACTTAGTGAAAAGACCCTTTCGGCCTAGAAAAAACATTTACATTGACGTCAAGTCAATTGATACGAAATTCGGATTCTGAATCTGAATTCGATTACAGAATCCGAATGCTGATTCTCGATCTGAATCCGAATGCTGATTCTCTATCTGAATCCGAATTCAGAACCTATATATAGGTTCTGAATTTTTTTGTTGGTGTAGCTATGAACACCAAATGTTTTGTGTGTGGTTAGATTTGGAACCGACAATGGTGTTAGGGGGAACACCATTTTGGTGTTGTATTTAACATCATTGGTTTTGTGTATTATGACGGGGTTTCAAAAAATTTTTCTACAAATATTTCCCCTAGGCCCAAAATGGGCTGAAAGATCCAAATAACGCACTTCCGAGGCTAAAAAACATCTCTTTTACCCTTATTTCGAGTTTATGATCCTATTTTGAAAATTTTTTGAAATACAATTTTTACAATACTATGAAACCCTTGAAATATTTTTTCTTTAAGTCTGTGGAACGATTGAAACTTGAACCAACCGGTGCGGCTTCCAAGAAAATGTCAAAAAACGGACTTCAAATTCGAGTTTTTCAGGTCAAAATTAGAGGGGATATGGTGCTTAAAAAAATATCCGGGCACTTTTCAAAAACTATGACATCGAAGAGTCGATTCTTACAAAAATCGTCTTGAGAGAACATTCACCCAGGTTCGATTTCCATACTCGCCAGTTACTTTTTACCTCAAATAAATTTGTTTTTTTTCATTTTTATTGCCCAAAATACCTTCGAAACTTACCTCAATAGTATAAAATTGACTTCAATAGTACAAAATTCAATTTTCCCCTCTGCTATTTTAGGCCATAAGAAACAGTTTTAGTTGGTTTTGGAAAAAATTCGTATCCTTCCAGTCTGACAGTTCCCTTGTAAGTCACATGTTTCAAGCATGTGAAAATCAATACAAATAGTAAACAATCAGATAGAAGGATTATTCGAAAGACTGATAAAAATATAAAAGAAATTTTGATTGTTAAACATAATAGCCCGGTTACATAACAGCAGATTAAGTCCAAATCACGACTATTAACATTTTTTCAATGTTCGGGCCAATAGGTATTTAACTGATTAAAATCTAAAGATTTTTAGTTTTATCTTACCTCAAAAATGTTCTCCAAACTTTTAATATGGGCTTTATATTTATTTGGACAAGTTAAATCGCTACAAAATGGATTAGGCAGGTTGGATTTTGTTGTAATTTTTGGATACAACAAAAATTTAGAACTCCACCAATGGGATGGATGTCATGGAGCGCATTTTTTTGTGAAACAGATTGCGTTACCTATCCAAATTCCTGTTTAAATGAGCAATTGTTTATGGACATGGCAGATCGACTAGGTGAATTTTTATGCAAAAAGCATACCTGGATGGATAGATCTACCCCCCCCCCCATTAAAATAGCCTGATGTTTCCACACTCGTCGCTATTGCTTCCCTGACTACTGCGTACGGTGCAGTTATGGTTAAGCAAGGAGGGGTAGAACTTGGAATACCAAAAAAGTAGGCATTTTTTGGTTTTGTTACCGGACTCTAAAACCTACCCTGCAAATTCAGTTAGATCTGTCACAAATTTTCGAGAATCTACCCTTGGCTGATAAATATTAATAAGAAATTTTTCAAATTTTTAGTTGCCGATGGGTATTTAGCAGCTGGGTATAATCATGTCAACATGGATGGTTGTTGGATGGAAAAAGAACGTAGTGCTGATGGTAAACTTGTTGCAAATCGAACTCGATTTCCATCGGGAATAAACGCGTTAGCAAAATATGTATGTTTTGTGATCAGCAATGACTATGTAAATTAACTCCAGACCTACAGACAGTATCGTAGCCAGGATTTTCAATTTTCCGATTTCGACCTAAAAACATGACATTGTGGTCAAACCACGCTTTAATGACTTTCCGCTTTAGCAACCCCCTCCCCAAACCTTTTTTTAGTGACCCTCATGGGGTCACTAAAGTAGGGATTGACCGTAATGCGTTGATTTTTCAGGTACATGACCGAGGTCTTAAATTAGGTATTTATGAGGATGTTGGTCATTCTACTTGTCAAGGCAACCCAGGTAGGGTTGCCACATACCATTTCATAAACCGGAGCAAAAATCGATAAAAACCGGAGAAATTTTTTAAAAACCGTAGAAAATTTCATGACTCTTTCCGTTTAATACTCATTTTTATAACATTAGAAAGAAGTTTAAAAACCGGAGAAAATTTAAAAAACCGGAGAACCGGAGAAAATGTCAAAAACCGGAGTAATTTCTCCGGTTCCGGAGCGATGTGGCAACCCTAAACCCAGGTAGTTGGCAGCATGAAGTCATTGATGCGCAAACTTTTGCCGACTGGGGCGTTGATTTCTTAAAATATGATGGATGTTCTTTGGATTATACTTACTTTCCCATAGGTATAGAGACTATTGTTCTGAGATTTTACAATTTAGGATTCCCTGCCATGCGAGATGCTCTAGCAAAAACCGGACGACCAATCATTTACTCAACTGAATGGGATCCGGTGTACGTTCGAGTAAATAACACATATAATCAAACTCTCTGGAATATAGTATTTTATTTTTAAAAAACCTATATATTTATAACTTTTTTAGTTAAATTATACCCAAATTGCTCAAACAGCAAATATGAATAGGCAGTGGCACGACATCATGCCACCAAACTGGAACACGATTTTGAACATAACAAACTATTTTGTTGCTAATCAAGATAAGTTTATTCCAGTTAGCGGCCCTGGTTTTTGGAATGATCCAGATGTGGTAAGAAAAAATGATGTAATTTCAAAAATTTGTTTTTAGCTTATTGTTGGGCTTCATTCGACGCAATATGGTCAGCTTACTTTGGATCAAGCAAAAGCTCAGATGAGCCTTTGGGCAACTTGGTCAGTACCGTTTCTCATGTCAAATGACTTGAGAAACATGACTCCTGGGTCAAAAGAACTCTTGTTGAATAAATACGTTATTGCAGTTGATCAAGATCCGCTTGGAGTAATGGGTAGAATGGTTTCAAACGTAAAACTTTCTGAATGAATTGTATTCAGTGAAATAGTTTTTAGACAAGTGACGTGTTTACATTTGTGAAAAAGATGACCCCTTACTACAACAATCAATATTCATATGCAGTTTGCCTATTTAATCAAGCAAAAAATAACCAGGTTTTTATTTCATTTTAATCCATCATCATAGCAAGAATTATAGACATCAGCGTTTAAATTAAGCGATCTTGGGCTGAATAACCCATCCGGATACAACGTCATGGATCTATGGGCAGGACAAATTGTTGGAACATATAAGCCTGGGGATACCTATTCGGCAACAGTTCCCGCAACTGGAGTACATTTTATAAAAGCCACTGTTTTACAATAATATTTCTTTTATTAACTAATTAATAAAGTAAAAATTGTCATGCATTATTAATTTGATTAGAGGAGTGAAATAGAAAAGTTTCGGAATTTTAATAGTGTAAGAACGTTCCCGTACGCTGCTCTCGTTGTACCAGTGGAAGTTATTCGAAAAGCTTTTAAAATGATCAATAAAAATGATAAACAAAAACGGTTTTGAATGTGGACAACCTGCAAGCGTGTTTACCCCTCCCCCTTTAAGATCGCCGAGATATAGTCGATTCTTTGAGTCCAGGTTGTGCTGAAACACTCTGTGCCCACCCCTTAGCTCTTTTAGGCTGCATTCAAGCGTGTTGAAAAGTTGACGAAAAATTTTCGTCAACTTTTAGTTCTGTTCGTGACCAATTTTTATGATCTTGATGTCATTGGATAGCTTCGAATCAGGGCCATTCAATGATACCAAGATATTATGGCCCGGGAAAATAGCATTGTTATGTGTTGTAATATTGCAGCGATGAAAGCACGAGAGCCTAACAAACACCTATCTATGTCGAACGGCTAAAGGCATTTCAGTCTTGCTCTCGCTAATCCACTAGCTGCCTTGTTCGATGATGTAACTAATAAACATTTATGTTGAGTCCTAGCATCACTTAACAGTCCATTTATATTGTTACATTTTCAAAAGTATTGCTAAAGATGACTCTTCAGCTCATCTTATCTAGCTGCATTATTGAACTATATTTTCTGCTCTTAGCTTAACGAGACGGGGCTTCAGAAGTATTATTTATGTCCATCGTTGGATCACTTGCACCTTTTGGAGAAAGTTCCCTTTACACGTGCATTTATCATAAAAAAATCTATGGCTTCTAAAATGGTTCTTTTCTTATTTTGCCGAAAGAAAACAAGAAAATTTTTGAATTATTCAGATTAAGCACGTAATTCTTGTTTTGAATGTGGCCCTAAAGAGGGCCGTTGAGGTAAGATAAGAATCGTTCAAAGGCTTACCGTTAGCATAGATAAAGGGCTGCTACTTGGCTCCAAAAGTTGTAGAAAATCATGTTTTGCTGTCCGAAGCGTTCTCGCCAGTTGAACTCCTTTAGAAGACTTTCTTCCATAGCCTTGCCTTTGTCTCGAATTCGACGGTGAAGTTTTCGCGAAACGATTGCCTATTTATAGACTTTCGAGGCATCCCTGCGTGGTTGTTCAGCGGGAAAAATTCAAGACCACGCAGGGATGCATTAGCCTATAAAAGATTGTGACCAAGCAAAAATTTATCACTCCAATTTTTTTATGATAAATGCACGTATAAGGGGAACTTCTCCTCTTTTAGCAAAATAATAAAAGGACCATTTTAGAAGTCATAGATTTTTGTATGATAAATGCACGTGTAAAGGGAACTTTCTCCCACATTTTTATTCCACAGCGTGACAAACTGTGTCCAAAAGTGGGAAAATGCAAAATTCGTTTTAAAACATGCTAAGAATGATTTTTTATGCATTATTAAATATTATTTTAATGTTTCCAAGTTTGTGCTATCAAATTTTCTGCGTTTTTTTGAAAATGAGTCATTTTGCTTGAAAGGCGAAAAGTGATGAATCGAGACGGGATTCAAACCTTCCACTTACAGTGTCGTAGAACGACGCATTAGCCACTACACCACGGAGGCCGTTTTCAAAAATCCTTTTAATTTTTACTATCTAATATGCGTAATTTTGAGTCCAAATTATTTCTAAGCTTAAAAAGAGATAGGCTCTTTTCGTTTTATCCGTTTTTCATGATCTTGGTCTTAAAAGATGCGTAATAACTAGCTAAACAAAGTTACGGAAGCGTTTTTATTTTAAACTTCAAAAAATTTTTTTTTAAAGTAAAATATTGTCAAATTTTTTACCAAAAATCGATTTTTTAAAGAAAAATACATTTTTTTCAAAAGTAAAATGAAAAACTCTTCCGTAACTTTGTTTTCCTTGTTGTTACGCACATTTTAAGACCAAAATTAAGAAAAACGGATGAAGCTGTCAAAAGTTGATGCCTTTGGAAGATTGAAAAATAATCACTTTTTTCGAACAGATTTTTCTCTATGAAAATAAAACCGAATCCAAAAGTTTTTAATTTGGTCTTATTATTCACTATGTCTAGATATTTTTTTTAAAAAAA
>OZJO01006983.1:0-43771 GCA_900406225.1 Acrobeloides nanus
TATAGCTAAATGAGACGAACAAAATGACACCAAAATTATCCAATTTGAACATTGTTTTGGGTTATTGAAACGAAAACATGAATTAAAATTTTCGTTTCAATAACCTAAAACAATGTTCAAATTGGATAATTTTGGTGTCATTTTGTTTGTTTCATTTAGCTATAAAAATTGCTATAATATTCATTTTATGAAAATTTAAAAAATTGATGCAAAAATTGATTTTTCCGTAAAAAATTCAAAAAAGTTTGCGTATTACAACGAAGAGCTTGTAACAAATTCAAAATTTTAAGCGTAATTATCCTGAAAATACAAAGATTCAGAACATGCCATAAAAACAAAAAATGCTCCATTTTTCATGATCTTTTCGAATACATCATTTTTTCATATGATTGAAATTACTGGACTGATCCTTTGGATATAAAAAAGAGCTTCTTGGTTCCAAAAAGCGACTTATAAGTTTGAGATATTCAATAAGGCGAGATATTCACTGAAATAGGTCAATTCTTGAAAAATTGATGAAAATTGGGAATCAATCGTCAATCAATCATTATCAATCATAATCATCAATAATCATGCCAAAACTTTGCGGTGTGGCTTGATTCATATCATCGGTGGCGTTGTCAAAATCCACTGATCCTAATGCCAATAGCTGTACCTACGGTAAATTTTAATGTAATCCATCATTTACATTCAACTTATAAGGGGGGGAGGGGTCCAGATTATGGTCGAGTAGAAAAATTTTTTTAACAAGTGACCTTCTAGGGGGTAATTTTATGCGCAAAATGCACGCATTCCCGAAGCGTGAAAATGCTTCCTTGACCCTAGTTCAGGGAAGGGATACATATTTACATAAATAAATTGATTTTCGTTTCAATACACCGATTTCTTCCCTGAATCAGGATTAAACGCTTCGGAAGTGCGCGCAATCGATTCCCCGCCTAGAAAAACCTAAGAATCGACGGTTTTCTCATAAAAATCCGAAAATGTTTGATTTTCGCTTCAATATACCGACCCCTTCCCTGAATTAGGGTCAAGGAAGCATTTTCACGCTTCGGGAATGCGCGCAATCGATTTTTCGCATAAAATTACCCCTAGAGGGTCACTTGTTAAAAAAATTTAAAACATTTTTCTACTCGACCATAATCTGGACCCCCCCCCTTTAACACTTTTGGTTAAATTGTCTCATAATCCCATGAAAATTAACGAAATATCGACGATAATTATGCGCTGTAGCATGATAATTGCGTGAAGGTCTCTTCTCGATGGCTACATGTTTTTACCATGAAAGGTTCAAACATAACAATTCAAATTTAAACTTTCCCTAATAAGCATCTGCAAATATTTAATTTCACATACCTAAAAATTCTATGAATAGTCAAGAGAGAAATTAACAGTCACGAGATATTCATTCTTCTTTTTTCCTATCTTATATGATTTATTTCAATCTACCGTAAAAATTCTAATAGAACCCCATGGGGCTCTATTTTTCAATCCACTAAAAATCCAAAAAAATAGAAAAAAATAAGGAAAAACATAAGGTAGCTTTGTTTTTCTAGCTACCCTAATAGAAACCCACCTTCTAATAGATCCCCACCCTCTAGGGTATTTCTTCTACAATGTACCCACTTTAATATTTCTCCTACAATGTACCCACTTTAATGGTACTTAAACATCTCTTTTAAACACGCAATCAATTGCTTGACCATCAATTTCTCACAGTTATTACCAACCAATTATTAGCCTTCTTGTGTCTGGAATCTAATTACTACTCAAGATTTTATATGGCGTAGGGAGTTTCTGCTAAACGTTAGATTTATATTTGCTATTTTTGTTTTCCTTAAATAGTTTCTTCTTTAATTATTTTCGAAAATGGCTCTGTATTCATTATTAGGTCTTTGTCAAAGTGAAGGTTATAAGAAAACTAGACGAATCGATATCGAAATTCAAAAAGAGGCTATAATTACCTCTAAAATCATCAAGTTATTGCTGTTAGGCTCGGCCGAATGCGGTAAAAGTACTTTACTCAAACAAATGAAGTATGTTTTTTATTTTCAAGATTTTCTTGATTTAATTGAATTCTAGGTTTTCCTTTTTTCTCGATTTTCTTGATTTTTTTTATTTTCCCGATTTGTTGTTTTTCTTGTTTTTTTTTGATTTTCTAGATTTTTTCGATTTTCTGAATTTTTTTGATTTTCTTGATGTTATGACCCTAGATCGGTCAGCAATAATAGATTTATTCGAGTATAGAAATATAATACAATAACAGCACGGACTAGACCCTGAAAAGATAAATACAGTTTTGACGTGCTGAACAATAAATACAAAGTAACAAATCGAACGCTTAATAGTTTTATAATTTGAATCCGAAAGTGCTTAGGTTTCTGGCGTTTTAATGATTTTTAGATTTTCTGGAATTTCTAGACTATATTTCTAGATTTCTCTATATTTTCTAGAATTTTTGGATTTTTTAGATTGTTTAGACTTGTTAGATTTTTGAAAAACTTCCTTTTAATCTTGAGATTTTAGAATTCTACACCAAAATGGTTTTTCCGATGAAGAAAAGCTATCTCAACGAGGAATTATTTATGACAATGTCATTGAATCCATAGTGGCCATTTTATTTGGCATGAAAAAGTTAAATATCCAATTTGATGATAACTCTTTAGAAGTAAAAGTTTTTTCTGAAAAGTACGCTAATTTAGTTGTTTTTTGGAAGAAGCTTATTTAGTCATCAACGAGTCCACAAAACGTCGAAACGGCGATGATTTATCAACAATTTGTGAAGCTATTGTTCATCTATGGAATGATCCAGGTGTTTCTAAAAGAGCTTTGGAATGCGGCGATCAATTTGAACTTCCGGATTGCGCTAGTTAGTAAGAGAATATCTTTAAAAAAATGATTTTATGAAATTATTCGGATCAAGTACCTCTTTCAGAAAGCCATAGGCTTGAGTACTAAGAAACCTAGGCCTAAGAACCTAAGCCTAAGGTTTTAAAAACATTTTTAAAAGAAACCCTACCTATGCCTAAGGCCTAAACCTTAGCGCCGGATAGCGTGATCCGAATGGCAGTATAACTTTTCATACAATTGTGGTTCGTACGAACTTTTCGTTGCCTGATTATCAATAAAATCAATTTTGGTTTAAATTTTTTCATGTCAATAAACGGATTTTATTGATAATCAGGCAACGAAAAGTTCGTACGATAGGTTTGTACGAAAAGTTCGTACGAACCACAATTGTATGAAAAGTTATACTACTATCACACACCCTCAAAGGGGTGGAATTCCATCCCCCACCTACGCCGCACTCTCCCAAAAATGACGACCACTTCGCACTTTTTGCGACTTAGGCGTGAAATTTTTCCTAATGGTCCCCTTATGTTTTTTGTCCAAAATTTGGAGCGAAAGTGTAGGGTGGTCGTCCACCTTGCACCGAAAACTCAAAAGTGCGGGGTGGTCAATAAAAAAAGGCATGTTTTTCACCAAAAATCGTTAAGAAGTGACTATTTTTTGCCAAAAATGCGATTTTTTGGCCAAGAATGCCAATTTTTAGCCATTTTCGCCCCAAAAATTGCTTATTGTAAAAGACCATTTCGTAATTGTAAAAATTCTTTTACCCCTATCTGTCGATGTGTGACTGCTATCCGAATAAGTATCTATATTTTTTATCGATTTTAGCTTCCTAAATAACATCCGGCGAATAAGAAAGCATGATTACAAACCTACAGATGAAGACATATTGTTAAGTAGAAAAAAGACAACTGGAATTGTCGAAGTTCATTTTAGGATAGAAAAAGATGAATATAGGTAATCAGCTTTTTGAAGATGAAAAAATAGATTATTTTTAAATAGAGTTTTCGATGTGGGTGGACAACGGTCTGAAAGAAAAAAGTGGATTCATTGTTTTGAGGGTGTTAATGCTATTATTTTCTTGGCCGCTGTGAGTGAATTCGATCAAATTTTGATGGAAGATGATTTAACTGTAATTTTTTCAAATTTCAAAATCGAGTTAGTTCCAAAATTCAAAAATTTAGAACCGGGTGTTAGAAGCTTTACATTTATTTTCTGTTATAGTAAACTGCCAGTGGTTTATAAATACCTCCATAATTTTATTCTTGAATAAAAAGGACATATTTTTGGAAAAAATTCAAAAGAACAAGTCGATAAAATTATGCTTTCCTTCTTATAATGGTAAGTTTGGAAGCAAACTACAGTGCGTACTATATGGGTATAGCAACTTTTAAAAGTTCATATCTCCCAAATCATAAATCCGATTTTGATGGTTAACCACACTTGTATAGAGGGGATCTGGGAGTTTTTTAAGGAAAAAATTTTATTGAAAAAGATTTTAAATTCGATGCTCCATCTATAAAGATGCATACAGATGCCAAAATTAAATAATTCTTACAGATTCGTGTTCTCCGTGGCCAAAAACCTCCGAATAAAAAAATTAGCCAAGTTGGACACAAACTATAGAAAAAACTGGAGTCGAAACTCAAAAGGGGTTAATTTTGTGGTAGCCGGGGTACCTATTTTTTAGTGTTTTTGCTCTAAAAACTCGAATTTAAGATGTTTTTCAATAATAGATTTTACGATTTTTCTATATTTTCTAACATTACAATCTTTTGTTTATAATTTATCCTTTTTAAAATTCTTTAGGAGAAAACTCGTATGATGCTCAAATTAATTATATTAAAAGAAAATTTAAAACGTTGAACGAAAACCCTCGTAAAACCATCTATACCTATCAAACCTGTGCAACCAATACGAATCAAGTTCAAATGATTATGGATTCGGTTTATGATATTATTATCAAGAAAAGTCTGAACTCTCTTGGTTTTACTTTATGACAATAATTTGTTTAAAACAGCCAATAAATTTTTTAGAAATATTTTTGAACATCATTTTTTTGACATCAGCCTTTTTATAGCTAAATGGGCCCAAAAAAATCAAAAATGATTTTTTCTCAAAAAACGTCACTTCATCTTCTTCCTACCACTTTTCTAGAGTTATCGATTAAAAATCAAGAAAAAAGAATTATTATTTATCGCGATATGTCGCGACACTCCACGTCATCGTCTTCAGATCACTTTTTGCGTTTATTAAAAATTTTTTTTTGACTGTGTAGATTTTGTCGGGAAGAAGGAATCACCAAAAGTCACTTATTTGTTATTTAGCCTTTTCTCTGTGTTCTAGTGGATGAGATCCTACAAGTGAGGTGTCATTAGAAAGCCCTTGTTCTGAAATAAATTCTTAAGTTAAAATTAAATTGCTAGCTTTTATCTGGCACAAGATAATTGGAAAAAATCTTTAAAATAGGCGCAGGAATCCCAAAAACAAAATAAACATATGTATCTCCAGAGGGGATGCGTTAAATAGGTAAATCAGTTTTAAGCACTAATGTTCAAGGTAACGAGGTGATAAAAAGGATAAAATTAGTAAACAAGGATGGTACCAGTCCCCGAAAAATAGAAAAATGTTAATTTGATGATTAATTGAGATTGATTGAAAAATAAAAATCTCTTGGATAAAAAGTTCACTGAAGTTTTCTATCGAAGGTACAAAATAATGCTATCGGAAGTTGATTTTAAGACTGTGAACACAGTTCATATGAAGTATGAACAGTTAATGTGAAATGAACTTTGTTCAATGTCATCGAACGTATGTTCGATGACCAGTGAACATGATCTTTTCATTTTCGATCGCCCGATCGCATTCTTTTTGAATGACCAAGTTTAAAAGTGAAAAGAGATGGTGAAAGTATTCGAAGAGTACTTTGTTATTTGTTTTTAGTATTTTTTATGGGATTAGGATAGTTGAGGAAGGGGAGATAAGGGGGGCCAGAGCGCTACAGTGGGTACTTAGAACAAAATTCCGGCGTTATTTTTGCGTTTTGAAATTTCTCGGTGTACTTCTCTATATGAAATATTGTATCTTATAAAGAGGCTTTGCCAAAAGTCACAAAAAAAACTTTTCACTAAAAAATAATATTGGAGATCGATTCAGTAGGTCGAGCCCCCCATACAACTACATTCCGATTCATTTCCAATACAGAACGCTTTTTGACCGGACCTTGCCGCCGTGAGAAGGAATTTAACTTATTTTATTATGCAACTAACTTTTGCGAGCAACTAACCGATTACTAAAGTTAGTTGCGTAATTAGCTTTCCGCACAACTAACTTTAGTAATGGTCCAAATTTGAAGAATTTGCACCTCAAATAAATCAATTTTGACACTGAAACGAATGTTTCTATTTTGTATTGTTGTTTAAATTTTTTTCTCTTATGACGAAGCAAATAAGAAATAAACAGATGCCGAGCTGTTTTTTTTTATCTATATACATTGCACTTTGTACATAGCTTACCGATTTCAAAATTTCTCCTTCTCTTCAATCGATTTTTTATAAACTTCCGAAATGTCTGAACAAATGCAAATCCCTCACACACCAGTTGAGTCTATGGAAGTAGATGATCAAGTAGTACCACAAGAACAAAATCTACAAAATGAAATTATTGAAACTGAAGCATCTGTTTCTTCTAGCACAAATTTACCACTGGAAGATTTTATTTCGTGGATTAATGATGTGCCAGAAAGTGCAGAAAGGATTTATGGGAAGACACCAGTTGGGCAATGGTTTTGTTTGGTTTTGATCACTTTAATTGAGGTTTGAAATGAATTTTTTTAATGCCTATATGTCAAAACAAAACCAGTAGTTCATAGAATTTCGAATTCGAACATGACGATTTTTAGCTAAAATTTGAGAGAAATTCGAAATTTTAAGAACTAATCATGCCATTCGATTCAGCTCGCCGAGACTAGTAGATTGAATAATATAACATTGAGTTTCCATATCAAGACCATGGCTGAGTGGCTAAAAGGACAGATTTGCAGTCTATAGACTAGGGTTCGGATCCCGCTTGAATTTAAAGTTGTCCAAATTCCATGAAAAAATTTGTTACATAGTCTCGGAGCATACAGACTCGGAGGAACAGAATACTAATTTAAACCCATTTACAAAAACGCTTCCAGATCCTGGACTTTAGACATTTTAAAATTTCAGAAGACAAGCTACGAAACCCGACTTTACATGGATGAAGACCATCGCGACAAAGAATGGCTTGGGCCCTGGTACCAAATATGGGAAGAGGCGAGATATATTGAAAAAGAAACTTGGACAACTTATGACAAAGCTATGACACATATAGTAACCAGAAGATTCAAACTGCAAAAAGACCTGAGGGGAGAGTATGATTTTTATGCAAATTTTGAGATTTTTTATAAAAAATTTTAAGAAAGGTACATAATAGGATTCGGAAGATGCCAAAAGATTGTGCAGAATTTCCACACAAGTATTGAATAAGGGTGATCATATTCAATCAACTTTGATTGATGGTTGGATTCATCATGAAGGAATCTATGTGGGTGATGATAATGTAAGAAATTTTTAGAAGAGTCCAAAGAGTCTCGACCTCCCCCCCCCATCCCATTCCCCTTTCTCCAGTAAGGCCTGGAGAAAGGGGAACGGGATGAAGGGGGATGTCGAGCGTCAAATAGGGTTCAGTTCACATGGGCCGGGACATCGCACCAGTTTCAGAAACAAACAGATCGTTCAGTCGGATGGACGGTTAGTCGGTCGGACGGACGGTTGGACGGACGAGCGGTAGGTCTGTCGGTCGGTCGATCGGTTGGACGGACGAGCGGTAGGTCTGTCGGTCGGTCGATCGGTCGATCGGTCGGTCGGTTGGACCGACGGATGTGCGGTCGATAGGGCGGACGGTCTATCGGTCGATCGGTCCGTCGGTTGGTCTATCGGTCGGACGGTTGGTTGGTCGGTCAGTTCAAGAAACCGGACGGACGGTTGGATGGACGCTTATTTTCCAATAAGCATCCGTTCAACCGTTCACTAATTTTCTACTTTAGGTCATCCATATTTCCCCTCATTCTAACGGAATTGCCGAAGCTTGGAGCCAAAAACTTGAATCTTGCTGTCGCACCGGAAAAGTTTTCCCTAACTTTGCTGATACCCCAACATCTGAAATACGTGTTGTGGTAATCTCATTCTTCCATTTTTACCAAATGTCTTCATTGTTTAGGTCTATCGCATCCGCCTTCGCAAACGTGATGATATCATCGACACAGCCAGCTTTTTAGCCAAGCAATGCTTCTTGGATGGAGATTACAATTTAATAAAGAAAAATTGTCAACATTTTGCATCGTTTTGCGCAAGTGGAGAAGAGCATATGACGGATGCACCCCAGCTTTTGGTCACCGGTGGGCTTATTGCTGGAATTGCTGGTCTAATTGGATTTGCGGCATGGTTTGGAAAAGAAAGTGCCAGAGAACAAGTTAGGCGAGAACAAGATCGGGCTAGAGAGGAAGAGCGTTGATCGAATTTTTCATCCATATATTGATAAAATTAGCATTTTTCAATTTTTTCTGGCTATCTATACTTCATCCTTATCTACATGTATATGTTAATTAACATTTTGTATATATCTTTTCTTACTTCATATTATTTTCTAGTCATTTAATATAACTTTCAAGATTCCAAAAAAATTAAAACGCAGTATGTTTTATGTCCAATAAGAAATTCTTCCGATAAAAAAAAATTTATTTTACCGTGTATATTAATATCTGCAATTCTATTATCATGTCATAAACTTTTTACTATCGATCCCTTTTTTGTGTCTTGCCATCTTATCAGTGTTTGATAAATGATTCATAAGAAAATTTGCTGTAAATATGCTATATTTTTTATAACGCCTAAAATAAATGTTGTATAATATAGATAGTGTAAAGGGTGGGGGACTGTTTCGCCTTCACATATGCACACCTGACATTTACACTTTCACATTTGCGCCCTGACATATGCGTCCGATAATTGCGCTTCGACATTTGCGCCCTGACATTTGCGCTCTATAAATTGCGCAACGACATTTGCGTCCCTACATATGAGCGCTAATAACTGCGCCCAACATTTGCGCATCCGACTTGTAAAATATCTTATAAAAAGGTCGAAAATTTTAAAAACAGAAAAGGGCGTCCAAATCGAATGCGCAAATGTCGAGGCGCAATTATCAGCACATATATGTAGGGTATGCAAATGTCGGGGCGCAAATGTCAGGTGCGCAAGTGTCGTTGCGCATATGTGAGTGCGCAAAAGTCTCCCACCCAGTGTAAATGTATAAAGTTTTAACAACAATTATATATTAGGGTTTTGCAAAAGTTCGTACTCAAAAGTTTTATTTAATAAAATCGGCATTTTTCGCTCGTTTTCGATGAAATTTTTTTTCAGTAGTAAGCAAGGATGTATGACGAATACGATCCAATCAGTCTTTTTGAGCATAACTCATGTTTTCGTGTCAATACACAAAACTTTTGAGTACGAACTTTTGCAAAACCCTAATACAATAGAATTAAATCATTTCAACAATTAATTCTTTATTTGAGATTCTTATTCAAGCCCAGCCTGTAACAGATCGGGCGTACATAGTCAGAAAAATAAGAGACGAGTAGGAAGGACCGATAAAGAGCTTTAGCTTCGACCAAAACTCACAACAAGTAAACATTTGCTACTTCGTTTTTTAAATTTTTTTCAAATAAAAAATCTCTAAAAGCGAGTACATTAAAATAAAACAAAAATTAGATGCAGAGATATTTGAGGGCAAAGTTGGCAATTTTTACCACTTTTTAAGAAAAGTTTTTGTTATACATGAAAATTCACTGTAGCCGAGTGGCTAGGTTGTTGGACTTCGTTTTTGCCGTCGCGGGTTCAATTCCCACAAGGATCGAAAAGATTCTGTCTCGCCGAATTTTTTTTGCATATCAATATTTCTAAATATCATTATTTTTTTCAAATTTTCTCTTCAATTCTATGTTCTTTTTGTGCACAAATGATTGATGAAAACATGTAGTTCTTGTGAGTCATCAAAATAAAAACGTTACTTTCATGTATATTCCAGGTGGTTGTACTGGAATGATTTAAGCGTTAGACATAGGATTTTTTAGATATTACAAAAGTTTTTGTCTAAAATTTTATGAGTATGCTTCTCTTCACAGTGTTATTAGCAATATACATGATAGGGACCACACTTTAAATATCCAAAGTCTAGTTTATAATCAATTTTGTATTCGGCATAGAAATATTGATATGCAAAAAAAATTCGGCGAGACAAAATCTTTTCGACCCTTGTGGGAATTGAACCCGCGACGGCAAAAACGAAGTCCAACAACCTAGCCACTCGGCTACAGTGCCTTTTCATGTATAACAAAAACTTTTCTTAAAAAGTGGTAAAAATTGCCAACTTTGCAAATATCTCCGCAACGGTAAACGCGTTGCATTTAATTTTTGTTTTATTTTAATGTACTCGCTTTTAGAGATTTTTTAAGCCATATTTGAAAAAATTTAATAAACGAAGTAATAAATGTTTACTTGTGAGGGCCAGGCTGGCAGAGGGCCTGCTCTAGACCTGTAATAAAAACACACCCCCTCCCGGGGACAGCCTAAAAAAGAATGGAAAAATCTTTTCTGGTCGGGCCTCGGTCCTTTATGGTTCGGATCGTCATAGGCCAGACATTGCCCCTTGTTTTAATCTCGAAATTCTTCTATCCACCTATTCTTGATAAGGCCTCATGTATTTCAGTTAAAACTTAAACTTTAGAGCAAAATGGATGTATCTGATGAAGAGGTTAATGATACAAATATTTTGTCATTAAAAACAATTATCCACAATCTTCCACTAGACGGCTTTAAAAATCTCGCGTCTAAAATTATCGAGGTAAAGAAACGAAAAGTTCAAAAAAATTAAAAATTATTTTAGTGCATGATTAATAATATCCAACCAGCACAAGAAATTTTCGTTGAGTCGGTGAGTAGCATAGTTACTGAACGTAATGATGAAAATGATCTGCGCTATGAATACACATTGAAGATCTTTGCCAGAGATTTACCATCTAAGTTTATGCCTCTTTTGGAATATTTCAAGAAATGTATGAAGGACGCCAGTCAGACTTTCCTGGCTGAATTTAACTTGACTCTCAATTTTTCATTTATGGTGATGTCCAATGAGTTTGCTCCCGAAGAATTTTGGTACGACAAATTTTTTAAAAGTTATATATTTTTCATCAAGAGAAATGTTGTATTCTCCAATTGATCATAAGTTCCTGCAAAATCTTTTTGGACGCAAGGAGAAACCGAATCATAGGTCGGCAAGGGAGGAGCCTCCCCCCTGACCCACGCACTCATGGACCCAAAATTGAGGGGGGGACCACGCATAGACCCCGCCGAACATATGAGGTGGTGCATAAAAAGTGTCAGAAGACTACTTCAAGCTAAAAAAGGTCGTTTTTTTGGTGGAGGTGGTGGGAAACCACCTCATCGGGGGTCCCCTCCCCCCACCTTGCCGACCTATGAACCGAACCCTTGCTAGTATCGGTAATGCTGAACTCCTTCGCAGCGCCCCGGACCACTACACCATGGTGGTCACTGGATGACTGATCACAAATTTCGAAGTAGTGCCATTCGCGACAAAAAAGCTCAGTGCCTATGGCGCAGGAACAACGTAAAATTCATTTTGAACGTTAATTCTTCGATCCCGGAGATATCTCTATAATCACCCACCTCAACAGAGAAACAATGAAAGTTTTTAAAGTCATTTCTCACTTTTTTAGTGCGGCACATCTTGACCTCCCAACTCTATCTATTCATTTTGGCAATATTGTTGAAAATTCTACTTTTCTGAACCATCGTTGTGTGCAAACAAAAGTTGACGATGTCAACCTCAAGGTTATAAATCGTATTCTTGGAGCTGAGGGACATAATAACAAAAGAAATGTTACATTTACCAATATGGAACATGACAAAAGAATGCTTATTGTTAAATTTCCTTTTATTAAACGACTCGGAGGTATGCAATTTATATATTTGTCGAAAGCCGGTATTTATACCCCTTACCGTCTCTGAGACAGAGTCCGAAATGGATCCAATACGCAGAAGCATATGCCCCAGGTACCCCATATTCTTAGGTCCTGGATACTTTGGGTGGGACCAAGTCTCCAGATGGCTCCTGGGTCCAGGTCCACAATGTCCTGAATAGATCCCTCCTGAGTCTCTTGCCCAAGATCGATAATGGCCATAAAAGTGCTTACCTACCTATAAATTTAAATTTTAGACCCTAATAACAGAAAATCAAAATTTGATGCCACTGTGGCACTTTATACCAAATATCAGAATTTTCGCCGTATTATCGTCGATATCCAGAAAATTGGGTCTCAAAATAAATTTGAGTTAAAAATCTATTTCACTTTGTTTGCGCCAATGACTATTAAAATGAGAAAGTTTGACATGGGAATACCAGCGCAAAATAATAATACTAATTATTGTGACCTCAATCAGCTTGGTAATAGATATATGTCTTGGGACGACAATAGAAGGGAGTCAGAATCTGTAGAAGAAATTAGTGGATCGCATGTTTTTATGGTTCATTTGAAACCTATAGATGTAAGAAGAATTTAAAGCGGCAATTAAGTTTTTTAGGATCTAACATGTGCTGACATAATTGGCAGACTTCAAGCTACCACAAGTCTCCAAATCGAACTCAGACACTTAAAAATTGTTAATTCATCTATTAAAACGAGAGCCTGTTCACCATTTGAAGTTAAAGTTTGGATGAAACGACTAGAAGATCAAACTAGCTTTGGTTTTCGATACCTTTTAGCTGGTCTCTTATCTCGGGGCTCTATAATAAAAGATCAGTTGTTGAAATCTAACGCATCTCGTGATGAATTTTTGGTTGCACTTTTGGAAAATTACGATAAGGATAAACGAGTAATGATAATTCATAACTCCACTGCACCACAAAAGATTATAATTCAATGCCTAGAAAATTCTTCCATCTTTTAAAAGAAAAAGTCGAAAAATAATGATATGGGGCTAAAAAATTTTCCACGAAGAGTACCTCCATGATTTTGGTGTCATTCTTCTTCTCTTACAGAGCCCTATCGATTGGTATAGGCCGTGACAGGGAGACGTGTCGATTGCGTCAAAATTATTTGCGTCATCCGACATTTGAGTCAATTTTTGTTTGCGCCAATTTTTGATTGCGTCAACAGACATTTGTGTCAATTTTTGATTGCGTCGTTTTGACACAATCGACACATCTCCCTTTTTGTTACTACCTTGATACCCAATCACATGTGTTTCAAAACTATAAAAAAGGGAAAAAAGTCTGTGCCACCAACAAAATCTCTTTAAAAATGCTCAAATATGCTAGTAAACGTCATAGGAACACTAGAAAAATATTAAAATCACTTTTTCGAGAATAGCCAAAAATCGCGATTTTTGTGTGCCACCCCTTTTCAACTTCAAAAGCTATCTACTTTTTGTGGGATAAATATTTTTTCATAATTTTTTTTGTAATAGCTTGTACTAGTGTTGAATTTCATCGTTTGGGTTTTTTTTTATGAAAAAAATTTTTTTTCATTTTTTTACATCCCCCCGAAACATTGAAAAACCCTCATTTTTGACACACATCGCCTAAAAATTCGAAGTTGACTTTTTTCAAGAAAAAAAAACCCAAACGGTAAACTAGAATATATATCCGATTTTATGCAAAAAGAATTAGTTGAATTGCTTCTAAAACCTAGGACTAGATAGCTTTCAAAGATTGCTTGAGAGTCCAATTTTTAAAGTGGGCTCTCAAAAAGTTTGAGTATTGACACGAAAACATGAGTTACGCTCAAAAAGACTGATTGGATCGTATTCGTCATACATTCTTGCTTACTACTGAAAAAAAATTTCATCGAAAACGAGCGAAAAATGCCGATTTTAGATGTATTTTTGAGCGGCAACAACTTATGAAACAATCCAATATATGTCTCTGTGCCGAAAAATTTTTTTCGGCACAGACTTTTTTCCCATTGAAACACATGTGCCAATGACGCAAATAACTGTTGACGCAATCAAAAATTGATGTAATCAAAAATTGACGCAAATGTCAGATGACGCAATTGACTTTGACGCAAATGTCAAATGACGCAATTGACCTTTGACGCAATCAAAAATTGACGTAAATAATTTTGATGCAATTAACACGTCTCCGTGACAGAATTGGACTTAAGGTGACGGAGATAGCACAAACAGATAAACAAACAGACGTAGCGTGTTTAATATTGAAGGATAAATTTTAGCTAACCCTTGAAGCCATGGAACGCTTATTAATCACTGTTGATGACAAACTAGAACTAGGAAACATAACAACCTTATTTAAAAAAATAATGGCAGCCATCCAAAATGATCGTGATCAATTAGAGAAAATTTACGAAAATCATGTTCAAGAAGGCTATGTTCGCGTGCGAAAAGTAAAAAACTAAAAAACTAATATATCGCCAGGAACTTTTTAGATCATCATAACTCCTACAAGAACACTTTATGCACTACCCGAGCTATTGATGAGTAACCGAGTTTTGCGAAAATTAGATAAAAATGGCCAAAAAACTCTGCGAGTAGTATTTCGTGATGAAGATAGTGGCAGGCCATATAGGAATAATGTTGGAGATTTTTTTATTGATACAATTTTTCACGGCTTTCTTCTGAATGGAATTAATGTAGCTGGTAAGATAAATAAAGTGTGAGCCAAAAAAGTGGTCTTTTGCGATTTTTGGGACCATACGAATTTTCTTCATAACAGAAATTTTTTCACAAAAATGATGTTCTACAAAGTTGTTCCTGAGATCATGACGGACAACTTTGTGAGCATCAATTTGTGTGAAAAAAATTACATTTATAAAGAAAATCCATACGATATGTTATCTCGGGGTTCTATATTATGTTTTAAAGCCATATCTCTGTTTGTTTAAGGTCCCAAAAATTGCAAAAAGCTACTTTTTGGCCCACCTTGTATAAGACTGCCAGAATTAAAATAGTTGGGACCCCATCTTCCGGATGGAACCTATCTTACAGGGTGGGCCAAAAAAATGGCAATAAAGAAAATTGTTTGAAAATCAAGTTTTTAGACCCTGTTTCCTTAGGAAAGTTTGCTATTCACATTATTTCCGACAAACACAAGATTCTTTCCCTGAATCAGGAACAAAGAATCGTTTTCACGATTCGGGAGTGCGCGCAATCGATTCCCCGCCTAAAAAACTAAGAATCTACGATTTTCTCATAAAAATCCGAAAATATTTGATTTTCGCTTCAATACACTGAATCCTTCCCTGAATCAGGGCCAAGGAAACGTTTTCAAGGTTTGGTAATGCGCTCAATCGATTTCTCACATAAAATTACCCCTATAGGATTCTTTACTGTAAAAATTTTTGAGAAAAATTGATCAATTTTAACTCATCTTTTTGAACTCTGTTGATTGGCTCCCCCAGCTAGGACAGCTCCAAAATTTATGATTTAGGAAAGCATTTTCGATTTTTGGGCTGCTCAAATTCGCAACTTCGTGATAATGGCTGTTATTTTTATGAGGGCACTCAAGAAGATATTGTAAAAATTAGGAAAGATTTAGGAAGGTTTAAACTTAGCAGTGTGCCTGAACTCATGTCGAGAATGGGGCAATGTTTTACTCAAGCCAAAGTGAGTTATTTTATTTTAAAACAGTGAGGACAGTTGGAATTGACATATGCTTAAGCTTAGGCTTAAGATAAGGGTAATTCTAGGCATAAGCGTTTGAGCAGATACAGGCTTATTCTTTGGTTTAGGCATATTCTCATTTTTAGGCTTACGATGATGCTCACTATGTGCAACACTCCTATGAAAAAAATACCTGTGGAGGGGAGAGGGTGGAGCTATGACCATAAGGATAAAGTCAGCCCAGGATCTGTTTCCAAACCGAACAAATGGGTGTTTAACCATATTTTTTTTATCTTTTAAAGCCTATCTCTGTTTGTAGGAAATCTTAAAATTTTAGGAAGTTTTTGTCGAATTAAAACGCTATCAATACAATACTGTTCCAGATATATTGGGTGGCTTGAAATCTGTTAACAAACATTACGAATTTTCCGATGGCGTTGGTGTAATAAGTTATAGCCTTGCTAAAAAAATTGCCGAAGAATTAGGTATGGATAAATGGGTGCCTTCTTGTTTTCAAGTATTAATTTTTTTAAATCAAAAAATAATTGTTAGATTCGATTTCGAGGGTATAAAGGAGTGATGTCTATTGATAAACTACTGGATGAAAAAATCAAATGGGGTAAAGAGAATGATGTGGTGGATAAGGGAAAAGAGACGAAGAAGATGCTCTTTTTGGATGCTATTTTTCGTGTATCTCAATATAAGTTCCATGGTAGATCAGATGATGCATATTTGGAGATTGTTAAGTATTCTTCGCCAACTGGAGTGACGCTAAATAAGCCAATGATTAATATTTTGGATCAGGTAGAACGATATCATTTTCTGATAGAAATCAANAAGTATTCTTCGCCAACTGGAGTGACGCTAAATAAGCCAATGATTAATATTTTGGATCAGGTAGAACGATATCATTTTCTGATAGATCATTTTCTGATCAATAAAAAAATTTGTCAATTTTTTTAGGTTTTATGAAGTTGGGCAAAAGTTTTTTGGACCCGATCGGGACTCAAACCCACACCTCCTGGCTACCGTCCAAGTGCACTATCATTGTGCTACCGAATTAACGGGCATCAGTTGTAGGTCTCGGTAGCACAATGGTAGTCCACTTGGACGGTAGTCAGGAGTCCCGGTCGGGCCCGAAAAAGTTTTGCCCAACTTCATATTATTTGTTCCACATTCTCGGCGTGGCAATAATCCGAGCTTCAAAAAATGAGAGCTATTTTTTCAGGTTTCTGCCAAGCAGCGTCTTGAAAGTCATAATCGTATATCAAATCACATCCATTGGCTATTAGATCACCAGATTTATGAAATATCTAATTGGCTAATAGATGAACAAAAATGTCGTATACAACTAAACGAATTTCCAAAATTGATGTTTGGAAATTTTTGTGATTCGAAATTCGATGATTACAATTTTACTCAAGAACCATTCTTTCGATCATTGGTTAAAGCTGCCGCTAAATTTAGTTTAAGTAAGTCAGAGTGGCGCAAAAAAAGTTCCATTTTTACCATTCTCATGAATTTTGGACCCAAAAATCTTTTCCTAAAAATGACCCTATTAGGTGTAATTTGATGCGGGGAATAGATTGCGAGCATTTCCGAAGCGTGAAAATGCTTTCTTGACCCTAATTCAAGGAAAAATTTTGGGTTTTGAAGCGAAAATAGTCATTTTTACATCTTCTTCTGAATCAAGGCCAGGAAAGCGTTTTCGCGCTTCGGGAAGCATGTAATCAATTCCGAAGCTACTACACACTAGGGAGGCCACTCACGTGAAAAAATTTTCAAAATTTTTTCTGGAAATGACCCCTCTAGGAGTAAAAATATACGGGGAATCCGAATTTGATATTTTCAAAGGAAAAAAACGCTTCCTTGATCCAGGAAAGGCCTGTGTACTGAAAGAAAAATCGCATTTTTGCGACTTTCTTTTCAATATACAGGTCTTCCCTGAATCAGAAAATCGTTTTTTCGCTTTGAAAATATCAAATTCGGGTTCCCCGCAGTTTTTACCCTAGAGGGGTCATTTCCAGATAAAAAGTTTTTCATGTGAGTGGCCCCCTTATTGTGTAATAGCTCCTCAATTCCCCGCATCAAATTACCCCTAAAGGTCATTTTTAGGAAAAAATTTTTGGATTCACATTTCATGAAAAAAGGTAAAATGGAACTTTTTTGCACAACCCTGTATAATTTTAGTTTTTTCTGATTGATCAAAAATTTAGAAAAAATGATTACAAAACTTCAAATTCCTATACAATCGACACTTGGTCGGTCGATGTTTGGGATCCTTGATGAAACTGGTGAATTACAATATGGTCAAGTTTTTGTTCAATACACAAAAAATGCCAGTTTAAAACATCCAGGAAAAAACGCTCTCAAAATGATACACGAAGGCCCCATATTAGTCACAAAAAATCCATGCATCGTCGCGGGTGATGTCCGAATGTTCGAAGCTGTTGATATACCAGGTCTACGTCATCTTTCTGACATTATAGTCTTTCCTAGGCATGGACCTCGACCACATCCTGATGAAATGGCTGGTTCGGATCTCGACGGTGATGAATACACAGTAATTTGGGATAAGGAGCTTTTCTTGGATAAAAATGAAGAAGCTTTTGATTTTGCTAGTGAAAAGAAGAAGGATGAAGTAAAAGAAGAGATATTGAATGAAAAGATGTGCGAATTTTTCGTCAAGTATATGAAATTGGATTCTGTGGGGATGATTGCGAATGCATTTTTGAGCAACTCGGATCAATATGGGATGTATAGCGAGGCAAGTCTATTAAAGGAAATTTATAAAAAATAAGTTTTAGGTTTGCAAGACAATCGCGAAAAAGCAAAGCCAAGCCCTTGATTTCCCAAAAACAGGAATATCTCCAGATGCATTAAAACCTAAATGGGAAAATGAACAGCCACCGGAGAGATGTGAAAGATGGGCAGATTTTTTCGAAAAGTCTCATGAGCCAGCATATGCAAGTCCGAGACTTGTTGGGCAGTTATATAGGTAGGCAAGATAATAAAATGCAAGAGGGAAAAATTCCAAAACAGCTATATAATTGGTCATGCAAGTATGTAGGCAGAAAGCAAGAGGGTAGGCAGGTAGACAGCCAGTCAGGAGGAAGGCAGAAAGGACGAAGGCAAGCAGGCATGCAGGTAGGCAGGCAGGCAGGAGGAAGACAAGCAGACAGGAAGATAGAAGGAAGGCAAGCAGGTAGGCAAGTAGACAGGCAGACAAGAGGAAGGCAAATACAACGAAGGCAAGCAGGAATGCAGGTAGGCAGGCAAGTAGGCAGGCAGACAGGAAGAAGGCAGACAGGACGAAGGCAAACAGGTAGGCAGGCAGGACAAAGACTAGCAGGAAGTAGACAGGAGGAAGACAAGCAGGTAGACAAGCTCAAGTCCAAGCCTATAATTAAACTTAAGCCTAACTCGAAGTCAAAACCTAAGCCATAACCTAACCAGTAAAGCAGAAATCAGGAGGCAATAATAACAGGATAAATTTTTTGTTTTTAGGAGAGTTAAAGAAGTTGATGACATTTTGGCAATCGCTATGAATGAAAATGATGTCACTACAATACATCAAGACCCATTACTTGATGTGGATGGATGGCAACATTTTTCCGATACCGCTGCTCAAGATTATCATCGATATAAAACCCAAATTCAAGTTAGAACAACACCAAAAATTTATCAACCTTTTTCAGATTTTGCTCGACAGCTACTCCATCCAAAATGAATCCGAGCTATTTACAAGCTGTTTTGTTACTTTAAAAAATCGAATCAGTGCCCAAGAAAGTGATGACATTTCGCTTTATAATACAACTCATATTATTGAGCAAAGATTGGCTCAAATTTTTGGGATGTTTAGGAAAGGATTTTTTGAAAAATTTGGAGATTTTTGTGAGCTAACAACGCTTGATTCTAAATTTGATTATTGTGGCAGTAAAGAAGTTTTTCGCCGATTTTGTAACAATCCAAAAATGAAAATGAAACAATTGGCTTGTGCTTATTACAAGATTGCTTATATGGAAGGTATATGTGCATGATTTTGGATTCGGAACAAAAATTATCCTTCCCCAAAAAATCCTGACTACGAAACTGCAGCCCAAACATAGGCTCTTGGCCAAAAATTTTCTCAAGTTTATATCATTTTAGACCAAGCCGATTCAAAACGTTATTTATCATTTGCTTGGCTAGTTTGGGATATCCTCACAGAAATTCGACGTGAAAAACTTTTTGCTCAAAAGAACTTTACTATATCATGGGATCCCCTTAGTAATCGTCTTAGCCAGTACATTCACGAATTTATACTGGCGAGCAATTCCAAACACAATCGAGTTCGTCGTTTTATGAAACAAATCAAAGAAGAAGTAGCATGTTTGGGAGATTATATTAAAAAACATTTAGGTACTTTGTTAAATTAAAAGGAGAATTCCGAAAAGGATATAACCTGATGGCAAAAAATTCTTGATCTATGGGGTCCATGGGGCCTTACCTTCATCTTGGGGTTTTGAAAACCCGGGTTTAGGACACAAAGGGTGATGAAAACCCGGGTTTAGGACAAAAGGAATTATGAAAACCCGGGTTTTTGTCCTAAACCTGGGTTTTCAAACCCCAAGATGAAGCTAACTCAGGTCTGAAAGATCTAGATTGAAGCCATGAGAGTCCAGTCGAGAGATGCCTGGACCACTATTGTTGCACATCTGGACGGACTGAGGGACATGGATCCTCATGGGTTCAGGCCCCTAGTTTCCGCTTTCTATGGGTCCAATTTCCAAGCAAAATAGGGTTGAGCTCCAATGGGTAACAAGGCCTCGACCTCCACAGAACTGACTGAGGATCCGGGGCCGATATCCGAACTCTATGGCTGGGGATTATTCCAAGGGTGTAGCTGGGAGTCTGGTATGGGGGGGGGGGGCACCACCAGGTATGAGGAGGCACTTTTGGCCCAAATGAAAAATTGATATTTTATATTAGAAAAAATTGAAAAATAGGGTTTTCTATTAAAAGGGGGAATCCTTACAAGTCTTTTCCTGCCTTCGGCCAGAATGGGGGAAGCACTGATCCCCGGTGCCCCCTTCTCTATAACTGCGTCCTTGGATCATTCCTCTGATCCTGATCCGAGGGGGCTTTGGCGTCCCATTAAGGGTCATACTTCTGGCCAATATTTTTATAGTAGCGGTACCATAATATGAAATTGATAAATTAAGCGATTTCGAGTTATGAGTTATGTAGTACTATCGTATTCTCCATACGTCAGCATATCTTCCTCATATAGTCAAAACTTACTCTCTCCAACATAAAAATTTATAATCTAGGCCTGGATGAGTTATTATATTTTCTTTATCAGTGGGGCAAAAAGCATGATTTATTCACAAATGGATTTAATCGGGAACACTTATGCTTGATTTTAATTATGTTTGGAAGAAATCTTATACCTTCTATGAATTTCGGGGCATTTGCACCTTGGATAGTAAATGTACAAAATGATTACCCCTCCCAAATCAAGTTTTTAGATATATGATCAAAATTTACAAGTAGAACCTATTGATGTGCGACAGCAAGCTGGTGGCCTAGGTGGAAAATTTTTGAATTTCATCAAATTCTTATCTACCCGCCAATTTGAGAAAACCAAAATGTTGGATTTTTCAAAAAATGGTTTAAATTATTACAGCTTTTTGATGGATCGAGAATGGATTCCTTTGCATCAAGTAGATTTTATTCATCTTTCTTTTAAAAATTGGTTTTAAGGCAGCAAAGAAAACTTTCCATCAAATTGCTTTTACCAATCAGTTGGAAACTTTACCATGTATTGGTGGTGTACATGATGAATATATCAATCTTACTCCCAAAATTGTTGAATGTGACCCGTTCGTAATTGAAATTCATAAAAAATATAAAACTATGTCTTCTGGAATAGCAGACAAATTAAGAGTAAGAAGTGGATGCAAATATGTTACAGCACGAGAGATGCCACCATCTAGACAAGGTAATAAAACAACAACTGAAAATGCCTGTCTTTAAGCTGAAAATGGTCAAAAGTTATCAGTTTTGGAAAAAGTGGAAAATTTTGAAGGAAATCACACCTTCTCCCCCGCCACGCGCTGTCCCAAATAACAATATAAGTCAGATCGTCCAATGAAGCTCCTCCCACCCTTTCGGAGGAGAAGGAGGTCTTGTAAATGAAGGGAATGGCCATTTTTTGCGCTTGTTTGTAGCGGATATGGCACCCTCTTCATGAGTGCTTTGATTTTGCTACGTTACTTAATAATTTTTTGGTTTTAGATAACGACACTTTTCGAATGATTGTATCAGCATGTGGAACGATTGAATCCCTTCAAAAACTCCGAAAATCACTACTGGTACACCTAAATCCTAATGTTTCAATTAACTGCCGAGAAAAAGCTCTGATGTTAGCTGCCCAAGTTTATGAACAGCTTTTTGATCAGGATAAGACAAGTCTTTCAAACAGTGATCTTTAAAGTGCATTCTTTCTCTAATTTGATCTTCATTCTTGCAATTTTTGTGTCAAACTTGCCCAGTTTTTATGACTTAATAATATGCTAATAAATTTTTTGTGCAAAATCCTTGAAAATTTCTAACATCTATATTATTACACACAAATTTGACCCAACTTTGTCATGCCGTGAGTGTGATCGGTTATTTTTATATTTTTTGACTAAAGAGTGCTGGGAAACTTGACACTATTCAGCACTATTCATGGGAAACTTTTTATTATTTCCAACACCATATCACAAAGATAAAAGTTCTCGCTTAAAAAGGTTTTGTTGATGCTTGAATTTTTTTAATATGTCATTTTGCACCATTTGGCCTGAGAAATTGGCCTTGTTTTTTAAAATTATTTTAATATTTAAAATTATCTTATATCGGATTATATCACTGATTTAGAACGAACCTAAGTTAGTGAAAATCACACACCGACCATCATTTCGGGCCACTTCCTTGTAAGATTAGAGATATTTCAATCAAATTAAATATTAATACTTTGTAAAAAAGAATCTCATACGAAGAAAAGTTTAAAAAGTTAAGAGGCGGTATCTTGAAAGTTCAAACATGGGAAGGGCATAATGAAAAAGTTGTTGGAATTTTCTCGAATTTGACATATCCTACCGTTTTCGAGATCGTTGAACACGAATCTGAAGTCCGTTTTTGAATCCGACTTTTAGCTTTTGAGATACGGTAGCATGATCCTGTAGGGTGTGTCGAAGCTTCAAAAAATCATAACTTTTTAATGTTAAATCCAAATCACATGATCTTGGTGTTGTTGAATGCGTCTGAATTTGAGCTTCATTTTTTATAATCACGACCATATGTCAAAACCTCAAGTTTGTGAAACTATGACCGTTTTCCTGATTTTCAAGGTGTCAAAAGGTGTTCAAAAATTCACTTTTTCAGCTATAACTTTTTATAGACATTCGAGTGCAAAGATCTGAAACCTGTAAAATGTAGCCCAAATTTCCAGCTTTTCAGTGATAGGTCGATCATAGCGCAGGTCGGTGCCAAAGTTAGAAAAATTCACACCCGAAGACAACCACTTCAAATATAAAAATTCTTTAGATTCGCGAAATTTGCCATAATTTATATATATTCGGAAAATTCATGAAAAATGGAGCATTTTTTTGTTTTTACAGTAAATTCTGAATCGTTATCGTTGTCGAGATAATCACGTTTGAACTTGGCGATTTTTTAGCTGCGATTTTGGAATTCAAATTCCCGCCAACCCTGATTTTCAAGTTTTGGCGGGAATTTGAATTCCAAAATCGCAGCTAAAAAATTGCCAACTTCAAACGTGATTATATCGACAACGATAACGATTCAGAATTTACTGTAAAAACAAAAAATGCTTCATTTTTCATAAATTTTCCGAATATATATAAATTATGGCAAATTTATCTAAATAATTGAGATTTATCTTAATAATTGAGTCTTAATAATTAGTTGTATATAAACAAAATGATTAGATATCATTTTTCAATATCTATATAAACATGGCAGAATTATGTTCTAATACTTCTGTCCTAACTCTTCCTATAAGTGGTTATATTTGGTATACATCTACAGGTGGATTAGTAGTTATTACCTATGTTTTCTTATTAGCAGTAGTTTTGTCTTCAAGAAAGCTAAGAAGCGAAAAGGAATATATTATGTTGGTAGCCAATTTTATTCATGAAATATTCTATGGATTTGGTTGGTTTTATGCCGGGGTTTTCCGAATAATGGTTTATAACCATAATATAAGTAAGAAAGTGACTATATGTCATGTTATCCTCATCTTAGAGCCAGGCTTTGAAGGTTTCAATCTCTTAATTTTTTAAGTCAAGGGAGGCTCTTTTGATTAAGTTTTTTAATTTCAGCCCACTAGTTGGCATTTGTTCCCTGCCCCTTGGCTACGCCACTGGTCGATCTCCGAATGATAAGGCCTAAGGGCACTTTTTTGTTATTTTAGTCATGTTGATGTTGTTCTCGTTGCTACACTTGGTTTCATCAACAAATTTTTCTGACAGACCTTGCCCTTCCCTTGTTAACTCGGGCCTAGATCGAGGCTTTTTAGACCCGGTTCCCTAAAAAGGATATTATACGAATCTGACGTTAACTTTAAATGAAATCCCATTGTACAGGGTATATAAAAAAACCAGAATTTGGGCAATTTTGTCATGTTTTTTACCCGAAAATTGGTTTTTCAAAAATGACCCTATTAGGGGTAATTTTATGCGGAAAATCTATTGTGCGCATTTCCAAAGCTTGAAAATGCTTTCTTTACCATATGACACTGTTACCCAAAATTTTTTTCTCCTTGATAAGTTTGACAGGAAGGCTAGACAACGATGTAATTTTTCTTCTCTTTTCCTCCTTGCTTCTGCTGCAAAAAATTACATCATTGTCTAGCCTGCCTGTCGAACTTATCAAGGAGAAAACATTTTGAGTAACAAGTGTCGCGAAATATCTGCCGCGAAACATCTGTCGCAGGAACAAATGTCAGGAAATGAGTGTCGTCGGGCGTAAAGTTGCGGAACAACGGTCCGTATGCCAAAAAATCGCCCAAAGCCTGGTTTTTTATACATCCTGTAAATAAGCAGCATCCTTATAAAAGACTTGTGATCCAACTTTGTAATCTTTTTAGATGTACCAATACTTACAAGGGGTATATGTTTCTTTTCTGTTCATATTTTCCTTTGGCTAATAACTTTTCCTGGTGGTGGCCTAATGATGTTAGCCAGTGCTGTTGATCGATTGTTTGCAATTATGTTACCGATTAAATATCTTAAATTTTCGACTAGTTATGCAATAATTCTTATGGGAGGTGGATATTTGTGTAGTTTGCCAGTGTTTGGTGCTAGTGCTTTTCTCATATTTGATTCGCCTGCACAAAGGGATTTTCAAGTATGAAAAAAGAAAAATAACAATGTTCATAATAAAGAGTGGATGAGGGAAGGAAGGGGTTCTCAATTCGATATTTCCCAAATGCTTTTGATTTTAGATTGCTGGAACTTGTGAACTTGCTGGTACTTCGTATCTTTTAGTCAACGAAATTGCAAGAGGATCGCGAGCACTTTTTACAATTGTTGGAGTTTTTCTTTACATACCAATTACATTAAGAACACATAAAGTGAGAACAAATTTTGATTAAAGGACCACTCCACTCGGAAAACTTTATGTAAAAATGATATATTTGGAAAATTCATGAAAAATGGAGCATTTTTTGTTTTTACGGCATGTTCTGAATCGTTGTAGTTTTTGAGATAATTGTGTTTGAAATTGCGCATGTTTTCATCGTAATACACAAACATTTTTGAATTTTTTGCGGAAAAATCAATTTTTGCATCGATTATTTAAATTTTCATAAAATGAACATTGTAGCAATTTTTTATAACTCTATGAGATGAATAAAATGACGTCAAAATTATCCAATTTGAAAATTGTTTTGGGTGATTAAAAGAAAACCTGATTCATGTTTTCGTTTCAATAACTCAAAATAATATTCAAATTGAATAATTTTGGCATCATTTTATTTCATCTTATTCGTCTCATAGAGTTATAAAAAATTGCTACAATGTTCATTTTATGAAAATTTAAATAATTGATGCAAAAATTGATTTTTCCGCAAAAAATTCAAAAAAGTTTGTATACTACAACAAAAACATGAGCAATTTCAAACACAATTATCTCAAAAACTACAACAATTCAGAACATGCCGTAAAAACAAAAAATGCTTCATTTTTCATGAATTTTCCAAATATATAATTTTTACATAGAGTTTTCCGAGTGGATTGGTCCTTTAAAATTTTCATCAAGAGCATTTTTAAGGTCTATCAAGCCAAAGGGCAATATGCTCAACTTAGATCAGCACAACGTAAAAAATTAATCCGATACAATTTAATTGTGAGCCTTATGGTGATCAATGAAATCATTTTGATTGTTATCCCTGATATGCTACTTGTTATATGGCCAGTACAATTGGAAAAGATTCGATATGCTCTTGCTGAATTGACATTATTTAAGAGTAATCTATATGTATATTATGTGTAACATTTTTAATTCAGGCTTGGTCAATTTTGTCATGATAATTTCAATGCAAAGAGAAATTCAAAACCGAATTGTTCAAATAACAAGAAAAATTATGAACAAGCAAAATACTGTAACAAATATGAATAACAGTAGTGTTTTTGTTACTTCTCACTCACAAGGAACACTCAACTTAGGTCACACTAGACATGATAGACAACTGTCAAATTCTGGGGTTTCAACTGTCACAATGACAGTTGTAACTGTCAAATGACAGTTGCAACTGTCAAATTTTTTTTTCATAAATTTTTTATAATTCTAGCATACTGGTGTTATTTGAAGTAAGAAAATCAACATTTTAAATTTAAATTTATTTTCAAGCCCGACAGTTGCAACTGTCACCATGACAGTTGCAACTGTCATCATGACAGTTGCAACTGTCAAGCTGACAGTTGCAACTGTCATTGTGACAGTTTGTCGGGCTTGAAAATAATTTTAAATTTAAAAATGTTGATTTTATCCTTCAAATAACACCAATATGCTAGAATTATACAAATTTATGCAAAAAATTTTTGACAGTCACAACTGTCTGTTGACAGTTGAAACCCAAAAATTTGATAGTTGTTGAACATGTCCAATTTTGCACTTTTTGGCATTTTTTTCTAAGGGCCATAACTCCTCGTAGTGATTGAATTGTGAGCTCATCGACCACTCATGTGAAAGCTGAGACTCTGCCCTACAACTTTTATATAGACACCTATAGCAAGTTTCCACTTCAATAAAAAGTTAATTGCAAATCTTTGCGACATACCCTAATTTTTCACCTAATTTTTGACGAAGATATGTATTTTGACGTGGATCCGGACATGCGTGATTTTTATGATGTTTAGAAAAGTTGTAGAGCGCATTTCCAGCTATCAACTGCTTTTTCCGCATCAAAAAATTTGCTCAGAGAGCCGAGATATGGCCAAAATACTGCTGTGAAAATGCTGAATTTTTGCTTTTACCAAAGGAATTCACCAAAATTTCTATTTTTTCAACAAAAAAAGTCCCCCAAAGTTGACATTTTTTAACGAAAAATCGTAATTTTCTGAGCATCTTCAGCTTATAAACAACAATTTTTCAACAAAAAATTTTTTCCTGTGGAGCTGATTTTTTACCTTAATTCAAGGATTTCAATAAAATTTTCGTCGAAAATCGAAATTTTCTGCGCATTTTCAGATTAATGATGAGTGTCTTGCAAAAAAAAATTTTGTGCCTGTCGGCGTGAAAGAACATGGGGAAGAGATTTTTAAATTTTTTTTGAAAAACTTGAAAAAAGTGCCTTGGCCCCCATGTTTTTATCCAAAAGTTGAAAAATTTTCGAAAAAAACATAAAATTTTTTGTAAAACATGTTAAAGAGCGCATACTTATTTTTTACTTATAATTGCTGGCTTAAAACTTATGAATTGCTTATTTTTGATGCCGAAAAACTTATTTTTAAGAAAATCATCTGGCAACCCTGCCGGCAATGCATGCAATAGATTTTCCGCATAGAAAAACCCCCTATAGGGTTATTTTGGGAAAAATTTTAAAAATATGAAAAATTTTGAAAAACGCTCAAAAATCGCCAAATTTCAGTTTTTACTCACCCTGAATATGCACATTTTTGACTATTTAATATTTTTGCCACCCTGACATTTGTAATTTGTGTATAATTTTTTAATATATAAAATTTTTCAATATTTTTAATCTGATTTCATTCTATTTAAAGGACCAGTACGGTCTGAAAAACGTTGTCATTTTCTGAAATTTTGTTGATAATAAAAGAATGAAGCATTTTTGTTTTTAAAATAAATTTTGAATCGCTAACGGCTTCGAAATAATTAATGCGAAATTGGCTTTGGTCGCATGGTTTCATTGTAATAAACAAACCTTTTTGAATTTTTGTACAAAAATCAACAAATTCATGAGCAAATATCTGTACTACAGTAAACTACAAATTGTTAACGATGCAGAGATATTTACTTTTGAGATATTTGCTACTGAGATAATCGCGTTTGAAGTTGGCGATTTTTTACATTTTTAAATTCCCGCCAAAGACCCTGATTATCAATATTTGGCGGGAATTTCGGGGTGCCAACTTCATAAGGCCATATCTCAAAAATAGGTACCTGAATTTTTAAAATTTTTTATTTATTTATTAATACTGGTATTCTTCTTGCTAAATCAGCTTTCACCGATTAAATATCTTAAATTTTCTACAAAATACGCAATAATTCTCATGGGAGGCGGATATTTATGCAGTCTGTCGGTGTTTGGTACTAGTGCTTTTATCATATTTGGCTCACCTGCGCAGAGGGATTTTCAGGTAGACGAAAAAGGAAAGATGTTAACCCCCATGAGTTACCCCCCCCCCCCCCCCCCCCCCCCCACCTTGACTCCTTGAGTTACGAGTTCCCGTGCGCGGTAGTAGCCGCCAAGCGAAGCCTTGTTTTGCTAGGCATAAGACGGCAGTTCGGTGAACGTCCGTATATGTGAACGTTTTATGCTTATTATATTTAATAAAGGGTACTTATACGTCACCCCTACACATACTGTATCCAACCGCTACACCCGGAAACCCAATTGAGTCCCTTGGGCTCCCGTGCACACGTATGGATGTTAACAATGATACTCCCAGGGTATAATCCCTCCCGTCAACATCCATCCCCCACTTATGTAGGCATGAGATTCGACTAGTGGAGGGTACCAAACCAAAATCTGTTAAGTGTTTGGATTCTGACTGGAGGCCTTCATTTTTTGACCTTGTCTTCATGAGGTGTACCAGATCTGTGACCCTTTTTATGATGCAAGCTATTGATCAATATTTCAACAAAAAACTTCAGATTGCTGGAACTTGTGAATTTGCTGGAACTTCTTATCCTTTGGTCAACTTAATTACGAGAGGATCTCGAGCATTTTTTACAATTATTGGAATTTTTCTTTATATACCAATTACATTAAGAACACATAAAGTGAGAACAAAAATTTGCTTAAATTTTTCATCAAGAGAATTTTAAGGTCTATCAAGCCAAAGGGCAATATGCCCAACTTAAACTAGCTCAACGTAAAAAATTAATTCGGTACAATATAATTGTAAGTATTATGGTGATCAATGAAATCATTTTGATTGTTATCCCTGATGCACTACTTGTTATATAGGCAGTACAGTTGGATTTTATTCGATATCCTCTTTCTATTATGACAATATTTAAGAGTAAGCTGTATAAAGGCGGATACACATGCTAGCCTCTTGACGCTGCGTCAAGACGCTTGCGATTATCGCAAATACCTTTCTACGATTAACTCTACCGTCAACTCTTTTATCATGACGCAGCATCAAGACGCTTCGTCTTGACGCAGCGTCTTACGTAGAGTCAAGGCGTTAGAATGTGTACCCCCTTTAACATTCGGATGATCTGATATGACGAAAACATTTTCTGACCAGAATTTTACGCTGAATACAATGGAGCCATAATAAAATTTTAAAAAGTTGAAGATAAAATGTAAAATTCGAATTTCTAAAAATGGTGAAATTTTCCTTGGTGATGCCATAATTCCTCGTAGGAATTGTTTTGAGAGATGGTTGACCACTCATGTGAAAGCTGGTGATCCGCCTTACAACTATTTATAGAAACCTATAGCTAGTTTTCGCTTCAATAAAAAGTTATAACCCAATCTTTGAGACATACTCTGATTGTTGCCCAGATTTTTGGCAAAGATCGGCCTTTTTGACCCACTTACGAGGGGTTTCAGCCAAAATGATTTCCCAAAAAATATAGTGCAGATTCTCAGGAAAATTTTGGTATACAAGTTTACTAGCTATGAGCCAATTTATTCTTGAAAAACGGTCATTTTTGAAGTTTTTTGGGAAGATCATTTATGTTGAAAATCTCGTAAGCGGGTCAAAAAGGCCGAATTTTGCCAAAAACCCGGTTAAAAATCAGGATATGCCTCAAAGATTGGGTTATAACTTTTTATTGAAGCGAAAATTAGCTATAGGTGTCTATAAATAGTTATAAGGAGGATCACCAGCTTTCATAAGAGTGATCAACCATTTCTCAAAACAATTCCTACAAGGAGTTATGAGTTATGGCCTCAACGAGAAAAATTTCATCATTTTTATAAATTCACATTTGTACACTTTTTCTTCAACTTTTTTTGGCTCTATTGTATTCAGCGTAAAATTCTGGCCAGGAAACTGTCTTCGTTACTTCAACCATCCAAGTGTTAAGTGTATGATGTAATGAAATTTTAAATTTAGGCTTGGTAAATTTTGTCATGATAATTTCAATGCAAAGAGAAATCCAAAATCGAATTGTTCAAATAATAAGAAAAATTTTGAACAAGCAAAATACTGCTATGATAAATACCAATACTGTTTTTGTTACCCCTCGTTCGGGTATTTTAAAAACAAAAAATACTAAATTTTAAACTTCGTATGTCGTGCTGTTCGGTTAGTAATAAATTCAATAATTCCTTTTTCGTCGAACTTCACATCACACTCTTGATTTTTTATCATTCAATACATTGTTTTAAAGGGGGTCCAAAGGGACGGCAACATGTTGTTCCAAAGGGCACTTTGTTCTTACCGGTTGTTCCGACTGGTTGTTCCGACTTTTTCGATGAAATTTTTTTCAGTAGTAGGTAAGAGTGTATGCTGAATACGATCCAATCAGTCTTTTTGAGCGAAACTCTTGTTTTCGTGTCAATATCCAGACTTTTTCAAAAAATCGAGGTTTTTTATACCCTTAAAATGGCTCCAAAATTTGTATTCCCTGAATCAGGATCAGAGAAGCATTTTCAAGTTTCGGGAATGCGCGCAATCGATTCCCCGACTAGAAAATTCTAGTAGGGTCGAAAATTTTGTCAAAAATCGACTTATATAACCAAATATCGACATTTTAAAAATCATTTGCAACATTGAAAACACCAATTTTTTGAAAAAGTCTGTATATTGACACGAAAACATGAGTTTCGCTTAAAAAGACCAATTGTATCGTATTCACTACTGAAAAAATTTCATCGAAAACAGATGAAAAATAATGAAATTAGAGCATTTTTTGAGCGGCAAATACTTATTGAAAAATTTGTCGGATTTCGGGGGGTGGGGGCCCCGAATACACTACTGGTTATGTCTATGGCTCCTCCTTCTGGCCGAAGGGCTGGAAAAATTATATGACATAATGGTATGACATGATGGAAAATTATCATAACCCGACTGTTCAACTCGAGAATTTATAATTTGATTAGCTGTCATTATATCACGTCCGGCAAATCTGACTTCGAGAACAAGCTACCACTCCCTAGCAGAAGTTATTATCTACCAAGCGTCTACGATTATTGTCTACATGGCACCTGAAACAATTACAGGGTGTCCCACAAAAAACTGGACACTTTTTTATTTCGCGTTTTCTCGGCTTCCCGAAACGATTTTTCGATGATCTTTTTTCTGCATATAGCTCGCTTCCTCTAATTTCTTTTTCGGATGTTTTCAGCAAAAAATTTCGAATTTTACATACTTGAAATTAGCAATTTTTTGACCAAGGTTATCGATAAATTTCTTAAAAAGCTACATTTTTAAGGCAACATGAAAGATTTTCGGCAAAAAATCGCAAATTTCAAGTATGTAAAATTCGAAATTTTTTGCTAAAAACATCCGAAAAAGAAACTATAGGAGGCGAGCTATATGCAGAAAAAAAGATCATCGAAAAATCTTTTCGGGAAGCCGAGAAAACGCGAAATAAAAAAGTGTCCAGTTTTTTGTGGGACACCCTGTATAAAATTGGTGATAAGAATTAATGTTTGACTTTTTGCTCTAATAAAAATAGTTGACTCCTATAAGTTTAATTGTTTTTTTATATCAATTTCGCAATGCTAGCTTTCTCTTTTTTCTATTTTTTAATCTTTTTGACATTAACTATAAGCGCATGTCCCTCTGACAGCATTACAGACAATGAAGGAGTTTGTTATAAATCCTTTAATATCTCATTAAGTTGGTACGCTGCCGAAGCTGCATGTGCAAAAGATGGTGGACATCTGACTTCCATCCCTGATACATTTACAAACGCGTTTGTTTCAAGTTATGCAAACTCAATGTTGGGCTATGAAAATTATTGGATCGGTGGTATGGCCAACTTTGATCAATATCAAAACATCTCTTTTTGGGAATGGATTGATTATGGATCGTTTAAGTATACTAATTGGGCACCTGGTATGAATTTTTCATATTAAGAGTTGGTTCTCGAGAAAAGGGAAGATCCCCGTGCACAGTTTGTTTTCTTTGACGAAAATTTTGAATCAGAGTTTTCGTTTCAATAACCCAAAACATTTTTCAAATTTAATAATTTTGGTGTCATTTGGTTTGTATAAAAAATTTCCAATATTTTTCTTTAGCACAACCAATAAAGACGGATCCAAGCCAATGTCTAGCTCAAAATGCTGGGAATAGTCAATGGTACGCAGTCGATTGTGGTTCTCAAAAAAATTATATTTGCGAATATTCGAATTCATCAAAAATGTCATGTCCCTCACCTGATTGGATTCATATCACAGCTTTTGGCGAAAAATGCATTGGCATGGTAATTTTTATCATCATTTATTTGTTATCAAGGGCAAATTTTACACATCGGAAATAGAAAATGGAAAGTCCGCAACATTTTTACGCGAATTTCATAGTTATATTGCAGACTTTCCACTTTCGATGTGCGCAATACCCCCCCCCCTATCATATAAGGCAAAAAATAGATAAGACAAACAAATGAGAGAAAAAAATTGAGATCAGAACTTTAATTTTTTTTAATGGATTACCCAAAAATTTTCCTGCATACCACCCCCTATCTACTACTTATGTGGTACTCGTTTTGAAGCGCTCGATGAGCTGAGTCGATTTTTTTTACCCTTGCCTCATATTTTCGGCATTTTAGTGCGCCATGCACAGAAATAAACTTTTAATATTCATTGATTTTAGTTTGATATGAAAGCTACTTGGTATGATGCACTAAGCGTGTGTGAAGAGTATTCTTCTAACCTTATTTCTATCCATAGTGACAAAGAAAATCGCATTTATAGCAGTAAAATTTATTTTTGATTTTTTACAAAAAATTGAGCAAAAACATAAAAGGGAGGAGTTACGAGGATTTTTTCCAAAATTTTTTTTAAAAATACATCACCTTACTTACAATTGAATTTTTATGCTCTATTATATGGAGTCAACTTCCCACAAGTGGAGGGGTCCTAATCTATAGAAAATACATACATACAATCATAGCGCATTTAATGTTTAAGGATAAGATATATAAATTTTAGACTATACCACTGCTTTTAATTATGAAGCAGCATGGATTGGTTTATTTTCTCCACAAAACAATGCTAAATATTCATGGATCGACAAAACTCCAGTGGATTATAATGTCGTAGAAAGTGGTGGACAATGTGCATATTTATATCCACAATATGACAATCGTTGGAATTCCATAGACTGTAGTCAATCAATACCGAATAATGTTGTTAGCGGATTTATTTGTGAATTTTTAGTTCAATAATAAATTTTTTATTATTAATTCAAGGTTAACACTAATTTCAAACAGTATTTCACCAGACACCCGGGGGTAAAATACCCCCCCCCCTCCCCAGCGTCTTTTTGCAATTTTCCGGAGTTAGGAAAAACGGGGGTTAAGTAAAAGGGGGCTAAACAAAAGGGGGCTAAGCAAAAGGGGGTTAAGAAAAAGGGGGCAAAACATAAAAATTTCAATGTTGTCTGGCTCGCTGTCGAACTTATCAAAATAAAAAATTTTAATGTTGGGGGTTTATAACCCCCGAAATTTCGGGGGTTATAAACCCCCCAAGAATTAAATCCGTTTTGTGAGTGTACTCCCCCTCCCCAAACTTCTCGGAATTCAAGTGAAAAACCTGGGGTAAAATAACTCTATCCCCAGGAGTGTCATTTTTCTTTATTTTTAAAAATTTTACCTCCCAGAAAATTTCTCTCATGAAAAATGTCCACATGTTGCCATTTTTCATCAAAAATGCAATTTTTTAACAAAAAATGCCTATTTTTTACAATTTTTTGTTAAAATTTTAGGCAATTTTTCGTCAATTTTTGACATGTAAAAATTGTTTTTAAAAGATTGAAAAAAATAACCCCGGGGTTATTTTAGAGAAAATACGGTATATGTCATGACATGAATCAGAATTTTCGTTTCAATAAGCCAAAACAATGTTCAAATTGGATAATTTTGGTGTCATTTTGTTTATCTCATTTAGCTATAAAAAATTGCTACAATGCTCATTTTATGAAAATTGAAAAAATTGATGCAAAAATCGATTTTTGCGCAAAAAAAGTTTGTGTATTACAACGAAGAGCTTGTAACAAATTCAAAATTTCAAACGCAATTTTCTCGAAAACTATAACGATTCAGAACATGTCGTAATAACAAAAAATGCTCAATTTTTCATGATCTTTCCGAATATATCATTTTTTCATATGATTGTAACTGACTGGACTGGTCCTTTAAAGGATCAGTCCACTCGAAAAAAACTATGAAAAAATTATATATTCGGACAGTTCATGAAAAATGGAGCATTTTTTATTTGTAAATAAACTTACTTATAAAAGTCTTATTTTCCATATTTGTACTCTTTTAGCCGTTCCAATGCTAACTCGAGGCATATGTTTCTTTTCTGTTCATATTTTCCTTTGGCTAATAACTTATCCTGAAGGTGGACTAATGATGTTAGTTAGTGCTATAGATAGACTATTAGCTATTATGGTACCAATTAAACATTTGAAGTTCTCTACAAGCTATGCAATCATTCTTATGGGAGGCGGATATTTATTCACTCTGCCATTGTTTGGTGCTTGTGCTTTTATCATATTTGACTCGCCTGTGTATAGGGATACTCAAGTATGAAAAAAATAATATTACAATAAAGGGTGAGTGGGGGAAGAAAGGAGCCCTCAATTCGAAAATTTTATACTATTTGGCATCTTTTTTTGGCCAGATGCTCCTGAGTGATCATTCTTTTCTTACAGAAATGCTATATAGAATTTTTAATTTTCATTTTGCTTTGAATTCAGATTGCTGGAACTTGTGAATTGGTTGGTACAAATTATCCTTCAGTCAACGAAATTTCAAGAGGATCACGAGCATTTTTTACAATCATTGAAGTTTTTCTTTATATACCAATTACATTGAAAACGCATACAGTCAGAACAAAATTTTGCCTAAATTTTCATCGAAAATATTTTTGAAGGTCTATCAAGCCAAAGGACAATATGCTCAGCTTAAGTCAGCACAACGTAAAAAATTAATTCGGTACAATATAATTGTAAGTATTATGGTGATCAATGAAATCATTTTGATTGTCATCCCTGATGCCCTACTTGTTATATGGCCAGTACAAACCGCAAATATTCATTATCCTCTTGCTGTTATGACAATAATTAAGAGTAAGCTCACAAGGAACACGTCCGAGCTCATGGTCAAAATGTTTAACAAAACCTAGATAGTTTTGTAGAGCATACTGATTTACGACAAAACTGAAAAAATTAGCTGCCCAAAAATAGTGAAAGTTACGATTTTTTAAGAGACGCACTTTCTTGAGTGCTCAAAGGTTGCCTTAAACGGTTCGAACGTGCTCCAAGTTGACTTTATTTAGTGAGATTAATGCATGATGAAGTTTTTAAAAGTCATTTCGAGTCAAAATTCGATCCCTAAAACATTCGAAACCATGTCCGAAGCTCAATACCATCGATTTTACGTGTATTTTTTTAATTTTCTAACCTCTCTAAAACACTCAAGATAATTTTTTTCAGCCAAAATTTCTCTCTAACAGATGTATTTCAACATGGAGAACATTTCTAGCGTGGTGTTAAAAAAATCCGAGAAATTTTTTTCGGTCTCTAATTTCTATTATGTGTAAAAGTGGCTAAAAAATCGAAGTTTCTCAGATTTTTTCGAAACCATACTAGAAATGTTCTTCATGTTGAAATACATCTGTCAGAAAGAAATTTATCTTGGGTGCAGTATTGTCCCCTATACACATAAGTACATATGTGTTTGTGTACACAACACACGTGTACACAAAGGCGTGGCGACAGTTGAGGACGGGCACTTGAGGATGAGACATTTGAGGATGTCTATTTGAGGACTTGACACTTGAGGACGGACATTTGAGGATGGGACATTTGAGGACGAGACATTTGAGGACGGGACATTTGAGGACGGCCATTTGTAAACGGGACATTTGAGGGCGGAATATTTGAATATAGGTGTTATTTAGGGCCTAAAGAACATATCCCACCTTTGTTCCTCAAATGTTCCGTCCTCAAATGACCCGTTTACAAATGGCCGTCCTCAAATGTCCCGTCCTCAAATGTCTCATCCTCAAATGTCCCGTCCTCAAATGTTTCGTCCTCAAATGTCTCGTCCTCAAATGTCCCATCCTCAAATGTCCGTCCTTAAATAGCCATCCAAAAAAATTCAAAAAATACATGTAAAATCGATGGTATTGAGCTTCGGGTTTTGAAATTTAAAATTTCAAAAAGCTTTTTTAATATACATCTTACTTACGATTTTCAAAAATTCTTGATGCATCAACTTTTGATGCTGCTATAACTCTCTTAAATATATAATGCAATCTTAATTTAGGCTTGGTTAGTTTTGTCATGATAATTTCAATGCAAAGAGAAATCCAAAATCGAATTGTTCAAATAATAAGAAAAATGCTTAATATGAAAAATACTGGTACGAAAACAAATAATGTTTTTGTTACTACTCGTTCTACTATCTTAAAGACAAAGAGACAATAAATTTTTAAATTATTATAATCTGGAGATCGAAATCAGGAGCTGCTGCTGCGCTCCTGAGGGTCGCTCCCAAGTAGCGGTCCCAAGTGTTCCGAGCGCCTCAGTCGAGCGACACTCTGTCAAGTTTCTGTAAAGTTTTTCCTGGTCCTTCTTTGTTCCAGAAACCATTCAGTTGAAAAAAAGAATGAAGGATTTTTCGAAAACGCCCTTGATTCCCATGTAATTAAAAAGGCGATTATATGTGGTTTAAAATTCCAAACGAGCATTCCGTTAGATTTTGTATGTTCATTTCGTGCCATCCGCGGTAAAGGGCAAATTTATTATTTACATACAACAATACAAAAAATTATTTTTTCCCTTTTCCTTCGTATGTATCAAAAGCGTACAAGACACCAGTGCTTGAGTCTATCGCAACTTGTCCATCAGCTAATAGCTAAAAATTGTTTATTCAAATTTTAGTTAAAAAATCATAGAAAACTCACAGAATATTGAATAAAGCCCATGCCATCTAATATCGCTTTCGCTTGATATAAACGCTGGCCTCGGGAACCGCCTTGATTTACCTTATACGTACTAATTGAAGTCATATTCAAAAAACAATTATTTCCTGTTATATGAACACTTTCTTTTTGTCCACTCTTTTTGAAATGAAACCTAAAATTTGTAGTTAAAAGAAATTAGTTTCACAAGCTACAATTCAGAAGCAGTGCCATTCGGGGTTTTGATTTGAATAAAATAATCATTGCCCGTATTTGAAACAACAATCAAATTGAAATCACAGGCTTTTGTGATGATGAACAAGAGTGCTGTTAATATGCTCAATTTAAATGCCAAAGAAATCATATTTATCTAAAAAAGAAGCCAGACGAAATATACAAAAAGGCTTGAAATCCAATGGATGAAAGATGAAACTTCACTTCTATGTTAAGTGATCTTCTTTTATCAGACTCTTCAAAATTTAATAGGTCAATTGAAATCTCTCATTAAATTGATAGGTTGCGATGAATTGGATTAACGCGTAAAAATCTAAAAGGAATATGTTTTAATATGAATCTTCATATCAACTTTCTAAGTGCAAATAAAAAAATAAAATGCACCTAGCAGGCTTGTAGCAACGGAGGTCAATGGGGTCAATTGACCCAGGAGATAGATGGAAATCGCATAGTGTGGGAATCCAGTAAATTAACAAGGTATTGGTAGACCAAGATATCACTAGCGATAGGAATATGGAATACTTATTCGCGACGTTTCGTTGTATAACAACTTCTTCAGGCTAAAAGAAACAATATGGTAAATATTTTCCTATTGGTTTCCTTATGGGCTGTCCAGATATTACGTTATCAATTTTTTGGGGGTTTTAGACCCCTCCCTCGCTCAAATGATATCTGTTCATGAAAATGGAACAGTTTATGAAATAATAAATTGTAGTACTGAAAACTACCAATGGGTTTATATCAATGGTAAGGGCATCAAAGTTAACGCCGTATCATACAGTAATCCATACAATATTATCGTCACAACTTTTCCAGTAATTGGAAATCCTTTTTTGCTTATTTAAATTTTCTCCGCTTTCTAATCGAAAATGTTTTTAACAGAAATATTTAAATAAATTTATTATAAAGTTAAGATTCTGTAATGCTAAATTTCGCATTCTTAATATCAACATTTATAGTTAAACCTTCTTTTCCGTTTAGACGATATGGAAATTTTTGAGACCCATCGTAAATAGTATGATAATCTTTTAAAGTTTCTTCAAGCATACTAGCATAATCGTCAAAAAGTATATCATCATCAAGCAAGAAATCTAAAAATTAAATTAGTTTCATAGTGTTTTTAGGCAGAAAAGCAGAAAGCTAGGCAGGCAAGTAGGCAGACTAGCAAGTAGATAGTAGGCAGGCAAACAAGCAGGCATGCAGGCCTAAACCGAAGCCTAAGGCTAAGCTTAAGCCTGATCGAAGCCTAAATCTAACAAAGAAAGGGTCGTAACCTAAGCCTAAGCCACAGAGCACCAAAATGCTGAAAAGGTTCTGGCAAGGGTCAAAGTTTAAAAAAATGTTGCCAATCGACTCAGCTCGCCGAGTGCTTTGAAACGAGTACCATATCATGGGTTTTTGAGGGTTTTCTCCATGGCCGAGTGGTTCGGCATTAACTCATAGGGAGGGGTTTGATCTCGCTCCCAAAAGTCATTTTTTTATTTTGTTATCAAAAGGCATTAAAATTTTTGCATTATTGAATATCCACATTTTTATGCGGGGAACACGATGGCGCTATTATTTTTCCATGAAAACTTTTGGAAAAATTGGAATAATCGAGAAGTTTCGAAATTGAGATTTTCGATTTTTTTTCCTGCTTTTCCAAAAAGTTTTATGGAAAAATAATAGCGCCATCGTGTTCTACGCATAAAAATGTGGATATGCAAAAATTTTCATGGCTTTTGACAACAAAATAAAAAATGACCCTTGGGTGAGGGATCGAACCCGCGCCCTATGAGTTAATGCCGAGCGCGTTAGCCACTCGGCCATGGGGAAAACTCCTTAACCGGATGAAGGTATTCGTTTTGAAGCGCTCGGTAATCTGAGTCGATTGACGATATTTTTTTTAATTTGGACCCTTGCCAGCACCTTATGGCATTTTGGTGCGCCTTGAAACCTAATTCTAAACCTCAGCCTAAGACTAGGGCTAGCCCGATAGGCAGTCTGTAAGTTAAGAAATCTTACCTTTAAATTCCAATGTATAAAACATATTCTTCGGATTAACATGATCCATAAACATTCGAATAATTTTTGAGCCAATTTCTGGCTTGAAAGAGTATCTACTCACTAAAATATCCACATTTTGCCCAGTCATGCCACTATTTCCAATAAATTTTAAAATGCTCTCTTCAAATTCATTGTAATCAAGTACAGGATCGGTTGCATGACGATAAATATCAAAGTTGAGAATTTCGTAAGATTTCTTAAAGTTCGATGGACAATAAAAATCTAAAGTCGAAGTGCCATTGTTATAGTGACAAATGTTGAATTTTATAACAACTTCTCTTGGAATGATAAAAATTTTTAAAATTGAATGCATTAAGCTTACGCTCTAAAAAAGGAAATGGTTTGATCATAAAGGTTTATGAGGAAGGATGGGGGGGGGGGGGTTNNNGGGGGGGGGGGGGGGGTTGCTTCTTCATTTGATCCGGGTTATTCAGGGTTATAACCCTTTGCTCTCACTTTCCACTGGATTAGCCAAGTGAGGGGAGGGGGGATTTGTAAATTTTTTTTCAAAAAATCCATTTTTCAAAATCAATTGCATTACCGCCTTCTTTTTCATGAGCTCTGTCTAAACCACTAAAGCCCATTTCAACCCATAATCCGAACGGATTTCTTAAAAGTTAGTAAGAAGCGATCCCATCCGATCTGGCAAGTTAAGCAACTTGGGCCCGCCATTCGATCCCGCTCGGAGCCAATACTTTTTGCTTTGTTCAAAAACGAATAAAAATTTTTGCCTAGGGGTAATTTTATCCGAAGAATCGATTGCGCGCATTCCCGAAGCGTAAAAACGCTTTTCTAACCCTGATTCAGGGAAGAGGAAGGTGTATTGAAGCGAAAATGAACTTTTCACGGAAACCGACTGTCTAGGGGTTTTCCTAGGGTCGTCACAAGCACGGCACAAGCTATCGTACGAAAGTACGACAGCCCCACAAGCTATCGTACGAAGTCATCGTACGATCGTAAAATTAACGTAAGGGTACGACGAAATCGCCACAAGCTGTCGTATGATCGTACGACGCAGTACGATGGCATCGTACGAAATTCGTACGATAGCTTGTGGCCATTTCGTTTGTCGTACGAGTGTATTTTACACTCGTACGATGACTTTGTACGATAGCTTGTGCCGTTGCTTGTGGGGACACGATAGCTTGTATCGACTCTTATGCGCGGAATCGATTGATCACATTTCCAAGGCATTGAAAAACTTACCCGACCCTGATTCTTGAAGCGAAAATGAACTAAAATTAGAATTTCTCGCATAAAATTACCCCTAGGCAAAATTTTTATCCGTTTTTGGACAAAGCAAAAAGAATTGCTCCGAGTGGGATCGAACGGCGGGCTCAAGTTGCTTAACTTGCCAGATCGGATGGGATCGCTCGTTACTAACTTTTAAGAAATCCGTTGGGATTATGGATTGAAATGGGCTTTAGTGATTTAGACAGAGCTCATGAAAAATGGGATAGTGTATTAAGCAAATATTTCACTTTTCCGTATCACATTTAAAAATTTATTTTGAAAAATTTTACCCTCCATCTTTCCTCATCCGACCAATGATCTTCTATTTCACCCCAGTAAAAATTGAATATAGCCATTTTAAATTCAAGTTTTATTCGTTTAGATTTAATAATTTCCATAAATTCTTCCACTTCTTTTTTATTCCTCATATAAAATTCAATTTCTTCAAAAATACTAATCTCAAAAAACTTTGATGGCAACGATTCCAGGCATAGAGTCTCAGAGTTTTGATTCAATACGTTCCAACGAAACCTTCCAAAAGCTGGTGAATAAACTACTTTTTTGAATCTTTGCACGGGCAAAAATGAATAGTTTGCTAGAATGTTAAAATTCCATTGTTTGGACACCAAAAGGCCTTTTTCGATATCTTTTCGCTCGAGGAAAAGAAACATATCAAATAAAATATCGTCATGGATTTGGATATTAGTTGAATTAGCTGGATGTTTAGAGCTCTTGGGATCCGTTTCCTGATTGCTATATGGAATTAAATCAATTTCCATTCTAAACAAAATCTAAACATTCTTTATACAGGATGCCCCAAAATAGCACTTTTCTGATTTTTGGGCGATTTTTCAAATTTTTTAATTTTCACCAAAATAACCTTATAGGGGTTTTTCTATGCGAGAAATCGATTGCGCGCATTGCTGAAGCTTGAAAATGCTTTCTTGGCCATAATTAACCTATTTTCGCTTCAAACACACATTTCTTCCGTGAAGCAGGGTCGGAGAAGCGTTTTCAAGGTTCGGCATGCAAACGATTTCTCGCATAGAAAAATCCCCAATAGGGTTATTTTGATCAATATTAAAAAACCTGAAAAATTGCCCAAAAATGCTTTTTTGGGACATTCTGTAAAAAAATTTTATATTATGAAATAAGGTATAGTCCGTCTCACCCAAGTAAACTAAAAAGTTTGGTCAAACAGTTGGTGTGTTGCAGCTTGCTAACCGTCCGATCTGGCAAGTTAAGCAACGTTGGATGCTCGCATGTGACCTAAAATGATCTCGCGCACTAAAAATTTTTGCGAAAAAATCGTAAGGAGAACCCTTATGATTTTTTCTCGTTCACTCGGGTCCGAAAGTTTGGGAGGGTGTTGGTACACGTATGTTTGATCAAACTTTTTAATTTACATGGATGAAACGGACTATACAAACCACATTCAAGTCATTTAATAAATTATTTTGAAATTTTATCGATTACTGACAAAATACTCATCGCTGCCTTTTATCAATAGTCTTTTCTCATTTCGTGGGCTCCACAAAGTCGAAGACATTTCATAATATGTGTGTTGATCATTATTTCTATGACTCACGAAAATGTCAAAAACAAAATATAAATATTGGGTTGTATCATAAGGTTTGAAAAAATGAGGAAAATGGAAATCAGTGAATGGCTTTACTATGCAGATATGGGTGCTTATAAAAAACTATTTCAACCAATTTCAATGGTTTCAAACAGCCGAGTTATTTTTATTTTACGTATAAGACTTGAAATTTAAATTTCATATTTTAGTCAAAATCTTTTTTAGGCTCTAACAACTTCCACAACGGTCGATTTTTCCGTGAAAATCGTTGTGGAAGTTCCGCTTTTTTCGTTGTGAAAATTTTTGTGGAAGTTCCGCATATCGTTTTGAACCCCGTTGTAGAAGTTCCGAGAGCCTTTTAGGAAGAAAATTAAAAAATCTTCTGTATGACAAGAACTTTGTTATTATAATAGAGCAAATTTGTTAACTAAGAAAGTATTTTTTAATTAAAATTTATTAAAGAAATAAATATGAAAAAATAAATAAAATGTTACAAGTTCCTATGGCTATTTTCCTTTAAAAATAGGTGTCCGTTTTTCTGAAAATGCTTTCAGAGCTTCAACTCGATCTTCGGTTGGAATGACCTAAATTTGCCATTTTTTATTGACAACGAAAAAATAGGGCTAGATAAATTTTGCCTACTCTAATTCAATTTTTGCCACAATAACAGTTATAGTAATGGGAATTTTGTTTTTCCATTAAAACGACGTATACTCCGTTTCCCACCGAAAGAAAAAAATTGACGCGAATTTCGTTGATTGATGATTGCCAGACCGTCCGATCTGGCAAGTTAAGCTACGTTGGTTCGATCCCGCTCAGAATATATTCTTTTTGCAGTGTCCAAAACGGATAAAAAATTTTGCTTAGGGGTATTTTTATGTGAGGAACACGAATCCGTCGTATTTTCAAAACAAATTTTTAGTTTAAGATCACATAAAATTAGTCAAGATCGAATCAAACGGGCCCAACGTTGCTTAACTTGCCAGATCGGGCGGTCTGGCAATCACCGACCAACGAAATTTATGCCAACTTTTTTTGTTCGATGGGAAACGGAGCAAATTAACATCATTGCTAGATTTTTTGTGCAAAATTTTACTTGAGCATAACACTGTTGCTCAATTGTTAAGCCACTGTTGATATCCATTTGAGCACCTTGATCGATAGCTATTTTTGCCATGCGGACTGCGATTGGACCCTAAATTGGCAACTTTTTAGTAACTTTATGAATTTCTTACCGTTTTCAAAATCTCTTTGGCGATTTCCATTCCTTTCGAA
>OZJO01006991.1:0-21366 GCA_900406225.1 Acrobeloides nanus
TCGAGAAATGTTGCCGGTTTGTAGGTTCAACTTCAAAAATCTCTAACTTCTCACTGGTAAATCGAAATCCGGAAATTCTTTTTGCATCTTATTCCCCAAACAAAATACTAATTTTGTAGTAAGCGATTTTTTCTGAAACCTTTCTTTTGACCAAAAACTTTAACTTCCAAGTTTACGTTGTTGAAAAACTCGAATCTACGATATCCAACTTCAAAAATCTCCAGCTCTTTGGAGACTAATCCGATTTCGATAATTCTTTTTACATTTTGAAATTTAAGTAAAATGCAATTTTTTTATTGAGCGGTTTTATCTGAAACCTCTGTCCCGCCGAGATATAAGACTTTAAAGTTTTAGGTGAACCTACAAACCGGCAACATTTCTCGATACCTTTAACTTGAAATCGCGCCACCGTGATGGAGCTATTAGTAATAGAGATTTTAACTTTTATAAAACCTAACCTTACTATACAGCTCCATAAAGTATTTACTGACAAAGAAGTGTATTGTTTTAGAGGCCAAAATAGAGATATGCAAAAAAAATTTTATGGGACTTGGACAATTTTAAACACGAAGCGGGTCTCGAACCCGAGTCTATGAATTGCAAATCTGTCACTTTAGCCACTCGGCCATGGTCTCCGGGTGATGAGACCCCATGTTATGGTATTTGTTCTACTCATCTCGGCTTTTCGTTTTACTCCCCTTGAGTTTATGATGTTCTATTAGAATCGGAACTTGTTTTCCATTTTCGAACGCCGTGTGCCAATGTGTACTTTTTATGTAAAAAACTATATTCACTTCTGTTAGGCCTGGCATAGACATTCCTAATCATTACCGAAGTTATATTAATCCATATGCTTATCCCAGAAATTATGACAATTATCAAAGGAGCAACTTTATTTCAAACGATTCTTACAGACCGACCTATTGGGTTTTTCGAACAGGTTACTACAGTCGATACGGAACTGGCTATTTTAACTAGTTTTTTATTTGTTTTTGATTATGCAAAATTTATATATAAAATTTAAACTTTTCTATTCTTCTTCATCATAAGTTTAATTTAACAATTTTTATTTATTAGTTTGTAAATATTTTTAAAATTTTTTCTAGAATATGGGTGATTTTCCTATTGTTAGGAGACCCTCTTCAATTACTCTTAATAGCACAGTAAATCCAAGTGGTCAACATCGGGTAAATAAAATTTCTTCATTCAAAAATTTACAGGGTGTTCCAAAAAAATCACCATTTGGTTATTTTTAGCGAAAATTTTTCAAAAAATTTTTTTCTTCCAAAATGACTCATTAGAGGTATTTTTATGCAAGAAATCGATTGCGTGTATCGAAAAACTTTGAAAACGTCTCCCAGGCCATGAAATATCCAATTTTCGTATTATCAAGTAGGAATCTCTACCCACGATGGGGGAAAGTATGGCCAAAAGTGGCGACAAATTTTCAAAAGGGTGTGTAGCTCGAAGTCTTTGTCCGATTTTCATGGTCGACCTCTCAAACGATTCCTTTTGAAATTTCGAATGGTTCAAAAATTCAAACATGTTTTTAAAATAAACGACGCATGGTCGACGGCTAAATTTTTGCATAAAATTGTAGCTCTCGATTCGTAGATAATGTTTAAAAAAAGAATTATTCAACTTGCTAATGTCCTTGCCGAGAAAATCAATTTTTTCACATCAATACTTTTTCGTGCTATTGAAACGAAAACTTTTATTCATTTGTTCTGTCGCCATTTTTTCCACACTTTCCTCTTCCGTGCTACCGCAAATAACTGAAAAAATACGAAAATCTTATATTTCATGGTCTGGGAGGCATTTTCAAGGGTTTTCGATGCGCGCAATCGATTTCTCGCATAAAAATACCCTTGATGAGTCATTTTGAAAAATTACCAGAAGGCGTTTTTTTTGGTTCACCCTGTATTTTTTAGATAACTCGAACTTATTCAGTACCAGATTTGTCGACACGTATAGCGGATAGTTATTATCAACAAACCATTCCAGCTACAAATTATTACAAACCTTGGGTTGATCATAGTGAAGTAAGTGATAAATAAAGAAAAACAAGACTATCTCTGCATAAAAATTCTCAAGTATCCATTTAAAATTCCAGTTTACTCCAATAACCAAGTTCAATAAGAGTTAATAGAACCCTTCATTGCGTACCAAAATCCCGAAGAGGTGTAGGCAAGGATCAAAATTAAAAAAATATCGCCAATCGACTCAGCTGGCCGAGCGCTTCAAAACTAATACCATATCATTGGGCTTTGTGGTTTTTACCCATGGCCGAGTGGATAACGTGCTCGGCCTTAACTCAGGGAGCGGGTTTCGATCCCGTTTTTTGTTTACTACAGTTTATTTAATTGGACAAAAGTTTTCGGATCCAACTGGAACTCGAATCCGGACTTCCTAGCTACCGTCCAAGTGCACTACCATTGTGCTACCGAGACAACTGATGCCCGTTAATCACAGTGTGAGCAGTAGAAATATACCGCGAAGTATTAACCAGAAATTAACGGGCATCAGTTGGAGGTCTCGATAGTACAATGGTAGTGCACTTGGACGGTATCCAGGAGGTCCGGGTTCGAGTTCCGGTAGGGTCCGAAAACTTTTGCCCAATTTCAAATTCCCTGGATTTCCACGCCTCGGCGTGTTAATCCGAGCTCCAAAATTCCCAAAAATGAAAATTTATTTAATATTAAAAAATTAATTTATGGTGAAAATCGATATATCAAAAAATGCAAAAAAACCTTTTATTGTTCAAAATTAGGTATAAAGCAAATATGGAAGAGTTAGATCATCTTTATCGGAATCGGAATCATAAACTCCTAGTGCAAACAACCAATCTTCTAATGCTTTGATGCGCGTAGTTGGACTACTGAAATATTGATAATTTTTTTCGAAAGAATTTTTCGCATCTTTCAAAATTCTTTTTCCTTGTTCTAGGTTATCTCTTTCGCCTTGTATGAGGTAACAAGTGGCGCAATTAATTCGCATAATGTTTATCATTTCTTCTAACCCTTCAAATGATGCTTGCTCGACTGTCAAATTCTTTTCCCGATCTTTAATAATTTGGTCGAGCTTATTAGCCTCCTTTCTTAACGCATTTCCTTGAACATCTTCTTCGTAAACTGTCTCAAATACACTAATAGCCATGAAAATCAACTTAGATCGGGTGTACTTGCCAAACTTTTCCATCCGAATAAGAGCTTCTCCCATAGTGTTCAAAAGATATGCTATGCCGTCTGGTCGAAGTTCATGCGCTAAAAGTTCTTGAATAACATGATCGGGATCAATTTTAATCGTTTGCTTCGGTTCAAATGTTATTAATGCTCGGTTTATATCATAAGGCTTGGCAAGTGCGTGAAAAAATTCTTCATACTCATCCTTCTCGAAGAAATCCAAAGCTTCTTTTATTATTTTGTTTAAATTTTCTCTAATTTTTGATTCGCGCATATTACCTTTTTTATATAAATTGGTTCCATAAAATGTACCAGTCATTATGGCGCCAATACCGCCGCAAATACCGCCGACTGCCACAACAATCGGGAAAATAGCTGAAGCAGTAATCACGGCTGAAGTAGTTAAAACTGCTACAATATCCGCTACCCCACTAACCACTACAGCACCGCCAAGCGATAAACCCGCTCCGATAACACCTATCCCTGCAGCTTTGTGCACTATTGCGTTGGTTTCTAATGCTTCAAATCCTTCAGCAGATGTATTTTTCTTAACAATACTTCTGTCATCTTTAACAATTAAACAATCGTAGCTAGAGTCGTTTATATTACATATGGCATTTTTTTGTTGAGATATTTTAAGATTTTGGACTCCATAGCTTGTAATTTCAGTTGAATTTTGATTGTAACTAAAAATATTAACTTAGGGTGTTTTATTGTAATTAAAAAAACCACTTTCCTTTCTATGTAGAAAAAATTGGGAACTAGTATAGTTGAAGACCGCAGCACTGAATTTTTGTTCGAACAATTTTTTAAAAATTTTTCGCGAGAAATGATTCCTTTAGGGATAATTTTATGTGGAGAATCCGAATTTATTCAAATTGCTTCATATTTTAGCCAAAAAGCATCCAAACTAAGAAAAAACTGACTTATCCCAAACTATAGCAACCGTACCGCAACCTCAACGCAGGTTGCGGCACTCTTGTCTCGAGCTTCTTTTTAGCTATCTCAACCTGTAGGGTCTTTTCCATTTCTGAGGTGTTGCGGTTCACGCTTCTTTTCGGCTTTTCTCGTTTGTTCCCCCGTTTTTGTGGCTTCAAAACTTTTGGACTGTTTTTGTGTGTCTGTTTATCATTTAAAGAAATGGACTTTGCTCATCTAGAACGTTCGATTCCAAAAATGGAACGACGTGCTTACGTTCCGGTGCTTTTTCGTTAAGGCAAATTCCAATTCCTTCGAAACGTCTGAGTCACAGACCGTATGATAAAAATCATAAGCAGGCCCTTTTCCTTACAAGACATAAAAACAATTCAACTATACTAAAAGAGAAAACTAAAAATTGCATGAACTACCTTTATTATATCATAGAGGACATGATGGAAAATGAAGGAGATCTAATATTAGAGTATATATCTGAACCCATGTTTATTGAAGAATTTAATGAATTAATGGAGAGGATTGACAAAACAAAAAAGAATTATTTTCTACACGAAACAGCGACATTGGAAACTACAAAGTTGTTCAGCATAAAATTCTGGACATTTATAACCAAAATGTCAAAATTTACTGTATAGGGGAAAAAGTTACTATGAAACTTAGCCATTTTTTTATAGAAAATTTAAAAACCTCATTTTTTAGTCTTATTTTTCGTTAACCACATTTTCTCGACAATTTTATAGGCAAATAGCGGTATAAAACCAGTCAATTTTATGTAAAACTTCAATATAAGCGATTTAATAGCACAAAATGTCATAAAAAACCACGCAAGCCCAAACTTTTGCATCCCTGCTCGGAGACACCCCGTTTTATGGCATATTTTTTGAATTTTTAAAGTGGTCTGAGTATTAAAACGAAAATCTAATCCTTTTATTTTTATAAAATTTTTTAGAACTAGTATAGTTGAAGCGTCGCATTGAAACTGAATTTTTTTCAAAAAATTTTTTCGCGAGAAATGATCCCTTTAGGGGTAATTTTATGTGGGGAATCCGAATTTCAGAATTGGAACTCATTCTGATATCAGTGACATCTCTAATACCTTCGTTCTCGAGCACTTGCTGAGACGTTTCTGGAAATCTTAGTAGGATCATTGGTGGAATCATTTCCTTTATTTCTACTTTGAATTCTGGATAGAATTTGATTCATCTCTTGTAAATATGCATCGTTCGTAGTATCAGATAGATTTGTGATTATGTAAATAGCTCCAAGGGTATACAGTTCAGCTTCTATGATATACCGAGGACCCGCAACTAAAAGACATAGCGCTATGCTTTTTCGTAGACGCACAGAATCTTCTAATTTTGGTGAGTTGCCAAGGGATAATAAAGCAGATCGGTAATATTGAAAAGCACCCAAAGCATGTTTTGCTTTTTCGTTTTCGAGAGTTTCATCTGATAAGTTTTTTAATAATTCTTTAGACAGTTCTCTAAATTTGTAATTAGGGTCTTTCGCGTTTTTATAGTCTTGTGCTAGGTTCCATTTATGGTTTCCTTCTTTTTCATAATAGTTTACTTTTTCAAGCGAGTAAGTTTGTTCTCTAAGTGCATTTAGCATTTGCTCCTTTTCTTGAGCAATTTTTTGAAAAAGTTTCGCGAATATAGTCTTCAAATCCGGATCGGATTCTGTATCGGGGTGAAAAAATTTCGCTAGTATCCCATATCGTTGTTTTATATTATCTTCTGTGTTAACATCACCAAAAAGATGATGGCGCAAGTTATCGACATTATCTAGCAAATATTTTACGTATTCAGCACTTCGGTGTCGCTCAAGACTAACGCAATGTTTTTCAAGCATAGTAATATGAGCGGTATAAATTTGCATCTCGTTGGCCTCCTCATTTATTAGCAAAGTCAAACCGATTTGTACTTCTTTAATAAATCGATAAACGACCTTGAATCCAATCTTTAGAGTTTCATATTCGGATAGCAAAGTTAGGGGCGATGTACATAATTGTTGAATAAGATTCCAGAGCTGTTGCCATTGATCTTCAGCCACCTGAGGCTTAATATTTTGCAGGACGTTTTCTAGTGCATTTTTGAGTTCCATAATGTTTGTATCCATGCTAAAGAATACAATAACATAAATATTTAAGATAAGAAATAGAGTCGATATCTACCACGATTGTCGCAAATCGAACTCGCGATATTTTTTCCGAACTCGAAAACTCGAATTCTATTTTTAACATTCGGAAGAAGTTTTGTAACCTTGACGTTTTATAACCCAGAATTTTATTCTGAAAACGATGCTGCAAAATTTTTTGAAAAAAAGTGTCTTAAAAAATACAAAGTGTTCAATAAAAAATTTACTGTTTGAATTAACGATTTAAAAACGAACAATATGTCGTTTTCAACAAACAGAAAGTGATAAGTTGTCGAAAAATGTAGATGAAAATGAAGTTTAGCTCACTGATAAGCTAATGTGGCTAAGACAAACATAGCTGTGTTTTCTTTTAGGGTTGGGCAGTAACTTTTTTTAAATACCATAAATACTTAACCTTTTTAGAGGTCGTATTTAATTGTTATCAAACAAGAACTTAAGAAATAAATCGATCAATATTTTATTTTACAACAAAAAATATAATTTTCTGGAGCTACTCCGGCTTATACCCCATTGAACGTCGTCTAAAATCGAAAATTTTATTTTTCGAAATTTTCTCAAAAATGACCCTGTTAGGGATAATTTTATGCGGGAAAAGGAGCCCGGTAAACTGAGTCAATTCTAACCTGAGTCAAAACCGAGTCAAAACTGAGTCAAAATTTTAAGTGAAAAAAATTCTAAATCAAAAATTCCATTGAAGAAAAATCAATTTTAGGCAATTTTCCTTGAAAATTGAATTTAAAAATTTTTTTAAATCTCTTCTTCATAAAATTGACTCAGCCTAGAATTGACTCAGTTTAGAACTGACTCAGTTTGGAATTGACTCAGTTAATTTTGACTCAGTTTACCAGGTGCCCAGGAAACACGTCAGCGATGTTATTTTTGCGTAAAAACGCTTCAAAAGTATGATATAGAATCATTGAAGACAAAGAAAATACATATTTCGAAAAAGCTAATATGAAAAATTTGGTTTTCTAAAAAATGGAAGCGTTTTTACGCAAAAATAACATCGTCAACGTGTTTCCCGCATAAGATTACCTCTATAGCGTCATTTTTGAGAAAATTTCGAAAAATAAAATTTTTTGATTTTATATCACGTTCAATGGGGTATAAGAGCCGAAGTAGCTTCAATTTTCTTTCTGATTCAAAGTTTATTTGCTACAGGAGAAGCAACCATCACTCCCTGTGGCCCTAAAGAGGGCCACTGGGGTAAGAAATCCAATTGCTGCGGCTTCACGGGTTACAAGGATACATGGCGGCGATTTGACTCCAAAAATTGTAGGAAACTTCGCCCAAAACGTTCGCGCCAATTAAATTCCGCGAAGGTCGTATTGCCAGTCTTGGATATTTGTGACAAACATTCGTGCGTCATTTCTGACACTTGGGTTCAATCGACTGAGTATGGACACGGCGATTAGCTGGAATCACGAAGTTGTGGGCGTGGTTGATCATAAAGTGGCGATAAAAAAGAAGCGTTGAATTTGAATTCCACGATATGCTAGCCACATATCCGTCATAATAGTGGTTCCAGTACGAATGTGACGCCGAATCATTGTTGTCAACACCGCAGCGGTTCTTCTATGGCAAAGTCCCAAAAAAACGGTTAGATCCGCGCTCTACCGCACCAAACAGCCACCAATTCAGTCTTCTCATACGTCGTCCACGTCCTCCTTTCTTTGGGGTAATGAAAGCTTCATCCACTTCAACTACAACGCTGCGTCCACCCAAAAAAATGAGATGCTGCAGGAAATACGCTTACAAACTTCTTGAAATTTGATAAACTAATGTGATATCGAATCTTGGCTGATTTTCGTTTCAAACACCACCTTCTTAAAAAAAATATTGTTGAGCCCAAAAAAGGAGAAAAGATAGTCTTTCTTGGAAGCCTCGCTTTATCAAAGAAGGTTCTAAGTTAGAACTTTTAACATATAAGCCTTTCTTGGGTCTTGAGGGTTGTCGACAAGGGCCCTTGTGGCAAATCCAACGACGTCGATCAAGAGCCATTTTATTGTCGCAATTGTCACAAAACTGAGATCCGTGAAGTGCTTCTAGCCAAAGTTTAATATTTATATAAAATTTTAGGTTGGTGGATATTGGTATGATCGATATAGATATTATCGTAATTATGTTTATAATAATATAAACCCATATTATAACCATTATAGGGTTTATCCTTCTAGTTATCGACACAGCTATACAGATAGATTGTAAGTATCTCGTCGACCCCATTCTTCCTATACCACTGATGTGAGGGGGTGAAGAAATTTACCTTATGTCCCTCTATAGCTCATACTTAGGGCCCGAAAAAGGCGATTGGTAAATTTATTTTTAGATACAATTGGGAAAATCCGTACCGATACTATAATCCGGAGCGTTATACAAGATATTGGTTTTCTTGGCCTGGTTATTACAGCAGACGTGGAATTTATTATGGTGCTAGTATTTTGTAAAAAAATCTACATCATTTGTTTGTTATAAGATTTATTTAAATTTGAAGTTATAAATATAAAATTTATTGACTTTTTACATCAAATGTTTGAAAAGCTTACTGAAACAAATTCAATCGAACTCATCAAAAAATATATTGGGTTGTTCAAAAAGCCCTAGGGTCATTTTTTGCGAAAATTACACTTGAACATCAAAACTACTTTTTTGAAAAACCCTTTATCAAGTTTATAACGTATTATCGGCGACCAGAAAGACCTGGCTGTCCAGGGAGACCGGCTTCGCCTTTAAGGCCAGGGAGTCCAGGAAGACCAGGGAAACCGGGGGCTCCATCAACTCCAGGGAGTCCAGGAAGACCAGAATCGCCTTTAGATCCAGGATACCCAGGGGGTCCAGGAAACCCAGCTCTGTCTTGTAAACCTGCAAATTTCTTTTCCAAATTTTCAACACGTAGAGTAAGTTGTTGGAAACATTTGTGCACATTCTAAAAAATAAATTATTAAGTTTTTTCATAAGGGGTCATTCAATAACTAACGTTAGCTGGATGATCTGGGCGATCATGAAAAGTGATTTTTTAATGTTATTTATCTTATTTACAACAAAATTAAGTTGGTAACAACAAAATTTTAAAAGGAGTTAGTGATGCTCAAATTGCTAAGAGTGACCAGCCTTGTCACCGGCCTGTAATATGCGAATTTTGGATACGGCATAATTTATTCGTGATGGCAAAGATAGCCATTTTGTCAAGTGGTGACAAATTTGTTATCGTTGTNGTCGATTTTCGGAATCGGATTTTTAATATTTTTCTTTGTAAAAATTGAAAAATTTTTAAAAAATTTATTAAACTAAATTTCTTAAATTCAAAAATATTGAGTTGTTCGATAAGTATTGTCGACCCAAAAAATACATCTAAATTCGGCATTTTTCGCTCGTTTTTGTTAAATTTTTTTCAGCATTATGCAAAAATGAATGCTGAATACGATTCAATCATTTTTGAGCGTAACTCATGTTTTCGTGTCAATATACAGACTTTCTCAAAAATGGGGGGTTTTTCAATGGTACAAATTAATTTTAAAATGTCGATTTAGCTATAGAAGTCGTTTTTTGACGAAATTTTCGACCGTACTAGGGATTTTTTAGTCGGAGAATCGATTGCGCGCCTTGCCGAGGCATGAAAATGCTTTCCTGATCCTGATTCAGGGAATACAAAGTTTTTGAGGCATGTTCGGGGTATACCCCTCGTAGGGTACCTTTCTATAGTCAAAATCAAACAATTTCTTCCGATTTGAGTTCCAAAGTCAAAAACCCACTGATACCAAATTTCAGACAATTTGGAGAACTTTTTGAAAATTCGAGTTTTTGGCCCTGGGACCTGTGTCAAAAAATTTTTCAAAAAAGTCTAATTTTGCCTGATTTTAATAAAATCGTGTTTATTAAAACGATTGGTCATGAAGCATAAAATCAGGTAACAAATTTTATGCTTCTCGACCAATAAAATTTTATGCTTCATGACTAATCGTTTCAATAAACACGATTTTATTGAAAATCAGGCAAGGTTAGATGTTTTTGACAACTTTTTTGACATGCTTGAACGCAGCCTTTTTTGATATGCTTGAACTTTAGGCTGCTAAAGCAAAAAACCAGTGGTATAGGTGAAAAGATTTTTTTGCTGAATGCTTGTTTTTAAGCTGAAAATGCTCAGAAATTGTCAAGACGGCTTTCGGCCACCGAGCTGCGAGCGAGCCACAAAATTTTTTGATGTGCGAGACTCATTTTGACATGCGAGTTGCAGACGACCCCTTCTCCTGAACTTTTTAGAGAGGGAGTGTACACATGTGTACAGATAATTTAGATATTTTCTCTAAAAATGTCCAAAATTGAAATTTTGGGCACAAAATTTTTGAGAAAAAATTTGGTCATTTTAATGAAAAATCTTAATGGGGGCATCTAGGATTTTTGTAATTTTTTTCAACAATTTCTTAAAAAAATCCCTAAAATCGGGACCCCGAATTTTGAATCGGGATCAGCCTGGGATCCCGAAATCACAACAATGGCCATTTTGGGGACCAAAATCATCGGGATCTTGGGATCCTGCCAGCCCTACTTGTCACTTTTTGTAACTTTGAGCACCATTAAACGGAGTTTTAAACATTAGTCATTGGATAGCACAAAGTAGTGATGCGGACATCGAAACTTGGTATTGTCGATTTTTTCAGCATAAAATTTTTTGTAATTTTTCGAAATTGGTATTATGAAAACTTTTCTAGGCACTTTTACAAAAAAAAGTTTAACACAAAAGTTGTCCAAAAATATGTGCCTCACAACTTTTTTCTTGGACACTTTTTATGAAAAAATATTTTAAAAATTATGTTGAAAAAATCGACAATACCAAGTTTCGATGGCCGTATCATTAGCACAAAGGAAAGTTTTGATTCACCTCAGAATTCCATTCATCACAAATTTCGGTATTTTCAACTTCTCCACGAACATCATGTATTAAGCAGTTTATAAAGTAGAACAAGAACTATATTGAAAACTTAAGTCAGCATCAAAACAAAATTACCTACCAAATGAATAGCTATACGCATCTTACAATTGTTGAATGTCATAAACGTAGAAGAATTGCTTGCTTGGGAAATAACTCAATGAGTAAAAACTGATTGGTTTTTATAGCTTAAATAGTCAACCGAACAACAATTGTCGAAATGTCGAAAATCATCATGAGTCAAGAATCTTCCTTCCTTGTGTAATACAATGAAATAACAAATCAAGACTTTGTTTCCTCACGGGTCCTGAAAGTTATAAAAAAAAAGTCCGACGGGAACAAAACTTCATGGCCAAATGGTTAGGGCTCTACAAACGCACTTTTAGGTTGCATGTTCGAATCCCGGCCCGAATTTTAAGTTTTTCCGATTTTCAAGCAATTTTTTGCATATGCCTATTTTTGGTCGTACACCCAAACCTTGATATAACGGCAACTCCTGTGTACTACCACGAAAGATAAAACTTTTTAAAATTTTTCCGTAAAATATTTTTTTTGAAAAAAAATTTTCGGCAGTTCGCTAGCATTTGCCTTCTTCTGCAAAATGGAAATTTTTCTAAAAAAATTTTTTATCATCTGGAATTAACCCCTCTAGGGGTAATTTTATGCGGGGAATCCAAATTTCACATTTTCTCGACCTGAAAATCTTTCCCCGAATCAAGAAAAGGCTAATTATATGACGTATGGCCATCTTTAGGGCCACATTTTTGACAAAACTCACATGCCATATGTCATATAAATAGCCTTTTCTTGATTCAGAGAAAGATTTTCAGGTCTCTGAAATGTGAAATTCGGATTCCCCGCATAAAATTATCCCTAGAGGGGTCAATTCTAGATGATAAAAAAAATTTCATGTTCCCCCTCAACCACCCCAAACATTGGGTTTTGGAGCACTAATAAATAGTTTAGTTCTCATCGGACTTTTTTTTATAATTTTCGGGAGCCATGTCCTTGTTTTTCACTCTTTACCTTAGTTTTTGAGTCTAGTTTAATTGATTGTAATGTCTTTTATGCGTTGTAATACTAAAAATGCTTTTAGTCAGGAGTTCTTTTGGTGTACAGGGTGCTCAATAATTTATACTTTCAAAAGGTTGCCAAAAATCGAGTTTAAACCCAATTCAGAGTCAAAAAATAAAGAGGACATAATTTTTTCGTATTTTTGCATTAAAAAATCGAATTTAAAATATTTTTCAATAAAGTTTGGCCTTAAAAATCCCATGATGTGGGATATCGAATGAGCGACTGAAATGGATTTAAACTCTATTTTTGGCAAAATTCGATTTTTTGGTTAAAATTCGACAAAAGAAGTGTACCGCGAACTTTTGAAGATTCTGGAAACGAAAATTCTAATTTTCGGACAAATTTTAATTTTTGACCAAGTTCTTTTTTCTTCAAAAATTCGATTTTTAGCTGAAAGTATGATATAAATTATTGAACACCCTGTACTTTAATTTATCTAAGAAAAATTTTTTCCTTTGTTTTGATCCTTCCCATTACTTCCCGATGATTCATGGTTAAAAGATCAGATGAACCATGACAAGCTTAATGATTGTTGATCTCCAAGGCCTTTAAATAGCTGATCTGAAATATAAAAAAATGTGACAAAAAATTCCACAAGGATTTTTTAATTTTAGAAATTGAAAATAAACTTTATCGGTTTTTTAATCAATTGCTTAAATTATGAGTGATCGAGGTTCTTTTCCCAACATACATGATGCAGAAACGTAAAAATAAGCTGGACCTTGAAGCATTGTGTATTTATTTACCGCAGCAATTGCTATTCACACCCACGAAATTTTCCTTCTGACATAAAAATTTTTATATGTGGAGGGAAATTCTTATGTTTTTAAAAGAATTATTTTCTGTCTTCTTTATTTTAAAAACACTCGTTCTTTTTAGACAATGAGTGGTTTCCCTTTAGTTAGAACAAGATCTTCTTCTATTGCACGTAACACTACATCTAGTTCAGATGGAAAACTTTTGGTAATTTTTTCAATTTTTTGTTACAAATAAAAGTTTTTTTAGCTTACAAGGACATATTCAGTGCCGGATTTGTCCTCTAGCTATCGTATAGCGGATACTGTTTATAAGCCTTATCCGTTTCCTAATTATTATGATCCATTTGTTTATTATACACCGGTATGCATATATGGGCAATACCATTCATTCATCTAAATAGAGTGAACCCAAAAAGAGGGTAGTGTCTATGATAACGCGAAAAATTTTTGAGACCATAGAAATTGTATACAGATCGTATATAGCTCTTTTTCATACATTTTTTGAAGAGCGGTGTATTGCCTATGTTTAACAAGTTTTTATTTAAATTAAAGTTGTAAATTTATAGAGTGATGATTATTGGTATGATAGGTATAAATCTTATCGCCGTTCTATTTATAATGGCTACTATCCAGCGTACAATCGTTACTTATATAATGATTATCCATATAGTTACTGGTATCGTTGTAAAAGTCGACTGTAAGTAAGGGTGGAAAAGGCCATCTCTCAGTCAAAGCCAGTCATCGGTCCGCCTGGACAGGCCAAAACGATCATTCTCAACCTGGAGTGAGGGCCGGGCCTCGACTCTGGTATGACTCGAGCAGTCCCAAAGCTTTAGGCCAGCCCATACTATTAGGTCGTTAGGTAGGGGTTGCCCCCTCCCAAAATGGAATCCTAGATATTTTGAGAAAGGCCTAAAAATCATAATGCCACTGCCCCATTTCTTTTTTGCTTACTTTTCCATTTTAGAAATAACTGGGACTACCCTTACCACTATCGAAGTTATGTGAATCCATACTATGACACATATTTAAGAAACGTTTATTTACGGCCATATCGAAGCTATTGGTCCAGCTATTCGTTCTATTGGCCGTATTAAAAAATAATTAGCCCGAATCCGCGCCAACAGGCGCGGATTCGGGCTACACACAAACAAACAATAATCTAACACACAAAGCACAATCCTCGTCCTCTCTCCATTCCTACATCGCTCCATCCCTCACCTCTCTATCTTTCACATCTTTCTCCTCTCCCCAACTCCCTCTCTCCCTCTACGCCCATCCATTCTACTCGCCCAAATCTCCATCAATACACTTAAACATTAAAACGATAAACCTCAGGAAACCTGTCCTGAATTCAAAAAATCTTAGGAAACCTGCTCCATTTCTCCACTCTCTCTCAAACGTTCTAGTACAATATCTCTACAAAATCGTCCTAGTACAACTTTCCCTCTTTCTCTCGAAAAATCGAAAAATTTCAAACGACTCCAAACCCTTCAAGACTTTCACTAAACACCTTCTAAATTTATTACAAACAACTTTATTTCTGAGCACCACCCTCCAATCCTTCACCATAACTCTGACACTATTATTGACAAACAAACAACATCACTAAAATACTATAAGAGATATTTTTTGAATTAAATTTAATCTTTCAACCTTAACTCATTTTTATGCATAAATTCATATATTTTTTTATTAGATGGATTATTAGCCAAAAATTATTTGCCAAAATTATTAAACTACTTTTTTACTCAAAGTGTTTAGAAAATGAGTAGTTTTCCATTATCTAAATCTTCTTCCGTGGGAGTATTTTTTGAACCCGATAATAAAATTTCAAGAGCTGCTGATTATTCTGGACAACTTACAGTATGTATTTTTTATTTATTAACTTTTTTTATTCCCAGTTGACACGAACCTATTCATCTCCAGATTTATCGCTAAATCGGTTCGATTACTATGCCAAACCTTCTTTATACCCTTACTACTATAAACCAAGTGAATACCGATACTTAAATGATCCTTGGTATTATTACAATGCGGTAATTTAATTTTTTTAAATATTGACCAGGGCTGGGAATGGAATCGGTACAGGTTCAATTTTCTGCCTTGACTAATAGATAAGAATTGAATCTGTTTTGACCCTTTTCTTTTTGTTCATTTTCGCTCTAATACACCCATCTTTCCCTGAATCAGGGTCAGGGAAGCATTTTCGCTGCTTGTAAATGAGTTCAATCGATTCCTCAGCTAGAAAAAACCCCATCGAGTCGTTTTTGCGAAGATTCAAAACAACGCTCTAACCTTATTTATGGAAGTCAATAATTTTAGTACGATGATTATTGGTATAACAAATATCGTTATTGGCGCAGTTATGTTCATAATGACTATGCTCCATATTCTTACCCCTATCGAGACTATCCCTATAGTTATTGGTATCGATATAAACCTAGATTGTAAGCAGTGCCGTAGCGAGGGGGGAGTACAGGGGGCATGTACTCACCTCATGGACCAAAAAGATTAAAAAATCCAAAGGGTCCCCTTATGTTTTTGACCTTTTGGTTTTTTGGGATCTTGTACCCCCCCCCCATGAAAAAATCCTGGTTACGGTACTGATTTTAAGACAAACTTTAAAAATAGTAAAAAATCTCATCAATCATTTCTTTAGCTACGATTATTCCTATCCATACTCTTATTCAAGCTATGTAAATCCAAGTTATGCTCGGCCATATAGTTTCTATCATAGGGACTTATATACCACCTATCGATATTATCGACCATTGGCTTATTATAGCAAAGTTGGATCTATACCAGATAGACTAATATAATAAATTGGAAGATTAAAATTAAGACAATTGAATAGATGTTAAAATGGTGTCTTTATTGTACAGAGCGACCCAAAAACTGGGTTGTTGCAATTTTTAAAATTTTTCGTTTTTAATTTTCAATAAAATAAGCTTATAGTAATTTTCTATGCCGTTTTTTGTTAAAATTGAAATTTAGACAATTTTAAATTCGAAGCAGGATTCGAACCCTAGACTATAAACTGCAAATCTGTCACTTCATCCACTCGGCTATGAGCTCGGGATGGAAAACCCCATGTTATGATATTCGTTCTACTCATCTCGGCGAGCTGATTGAATCGCATGACTCGTTTTTAAAATTTCGAATTTCCTCCTTTGTTAGCAAAAAAATCGTCGTGACTTTGCCGGACCTTAAAAACGTTTCATTGACTCTACTTTAGCCTATTTTGCTTCAATACACATTACTTCCTTGAATCAAGTTCAAGAAAGAGTTTTTAAAAGTTGTCAATGAGCGTAATCAATTCCTCTCATAGTAACCTTATGGGAAACCCCCATAAGGTTATTTTTGTGAAAATTAAAAAAACTTGAAAAATGTTGAAAAATAGTAAAAATCCATTTTGTTAGGCACTCTGAAAAATTTTATGCAACATTTATTATATAATCAAATGTTTTTTCAATCAATTTTTTAAAAATAAAAGCAAGAGTGTGCCCAGAGGATAATCTTTCTTCCTGATAGTACTTGGAAGAAAAAGATGCATAATCTTGAGTCATTTCTCACTGTGTGCATATTCATTCCGATGCGCCCACACAAATTTTCTTGATAGCCATTGATTGAATTTGGATTTTGAAATTTTATAACTAGGCTAAAGCTTATATATAATTGCATTATGCCAGTAGCAAGATCTGCATCTATGGTGTTTGCGCCAAATGATGGAAAAGTATCGGTAACTCATAATCAGAAAAAGTATACCTTTTCAACAATAATGTTTAGCTCGCAAGAAGTTCATCTTTGGCAGACATAACTTCTTATAACAAACCAACAAATCCAGACAATTCCTTTTATCGGTATATGTATAATCCATGGATACGATATGGAGCTGTAAGTTATATATGGAGCTACAAAGTTCTTTAAATATTTAGCTTGATGACTATTGGTATGACCGGTATAGATTTTATAGAAGCCCTCATATGTATGGAAATGACTATCTTTTATGGCGCTATCGAAGGCGATTGTAAGAATTTTTTTCTGTCCTTCAGCCGGCTAAAAATTACTCAAGGTCCCCTTTATGACGTTTTAATTTTTTATACAAAAATTTTTAAACATTTTTTATTGTTTTCCATAAAAAATACAATTTCCATTAAAAAACCTTATTGAGATAGTACCCTCAACGTGCACAAGAGGGGGCCGACCCCTCATGCATTGCGCATCGGCCAAAAATTTAAGAACCATAACGAGTGCCGTAGGAAGGCCAAAATTTCGAAGGGGTGGATGGCCAAAAACATAAGGGTCCTCTTATGTATTTTTTCGAGCTTCGGTCGAAATGAAAAACTTAAAGAGTACCCCTTATGATTTTTTTGATCATCGGTCAGTTTTGGGGGAGAACCGCCCAATTCGCCCTGTAGTAACTACGGCACTGTATAGGTACATAATTTTGAAGGCAATCATTTCCGATGTACCTGTAGGTACATATGGCACTTAAGAGTTCCACTAGGTGTCACAACCGCCCCCCCCCCGAGCGCGTAGTCTCGGGTTTTGGTACTAATGTTCAAATTTGATAATTTTGTGTATTTTATTCGTCTTAGTGAGTTATGAAAATACCGACTTTCTTTTTTTAAATAAAAAGGCAAAAAAGTTAAAAACAATTGACGCAAGCTGGACTCGAACTTTTGAGCGCTAGTGCCTAAGTGACCAATTTTTTCGCACTCCTGCTGAAGCGGACTATACGTGCTTGCATATTATGCTTTAGGTATCAAGATTACTATCCTTATTCTTCACGCAGCTATCGAAGTTATTTATATCCATATTATGGAGATTATTTACGAGATTATTATTATGGCCCTTACCGAAATCCTCCATCAATTTATTATGCACCATATTGGTATTATTTCTGAAGTGGTTTTATGATAAATTTTTAAAATTTAAATTTGTATTTGGCTATTCAAATAAATAAATAAATACATGGTGATTCAAAAAAGGCAATTTTTCCGAAATACAGGAAATTTTTTCTAAAAATGACCCCACTAGGGATAATTTTATACGGCGAATTGATTGCGCGCATTTCTGATCCCTGAAAATTCTCCCCTGATCCTAATTCAAGTAAAAAATTTGTGTTTTTGAAGCAAAAATGATCATTTTTCAGATTTGTCCCTGAACCAGGGTCAAGGAAGCATTTTCAAGGTTCGGGGATGCGCGCAATCGGTTCCCTGCATAAAAGTACTCATAGGGGTCATTTTTAGTTTAAAATTTCCGGGTCCCAAATTTAGGAAAAATCACAAAAATTGCCCTTTCTGAATCACTTTGTATATGGTAAAAATACATATGGTACAAAATAGGGTTGTGAATGAAAAAAAGAAAATCAGAAAGGTAAAAAACGACAAAAATTTTGTTGACGACTTTTTTGTCTCCGCGCAGAAAAATTTTTGCTAATATTTTCATAATTTTGGTTTTTTGTTTTGCCTTGTTCCCCTTGTTTTTTTTTGAAAATTTTCCATATTTTGGACAAAAATATAAGGGGAAAACAAGGATACTTATTTCGAGTTTATAAAAAATTTTTTCAAAAATCAACTTAATCTTCTTATTTTGACGCGCCGACAGGCACAAAATTTTTTATTGAAAAACATTCAATTTTAAACTTAAAATGCTTATAACTTTTCGATTTTCGACGAAAATTTTGTTTTAATCTTTGAGTTATGGCAAAAAACCAGAGCCACAGGCGAATTTTTTGTTGCAAAATACTTGTTTATAAGCTCAAAATGCTCAGAAAATGATGATTTTATTGTCCAATCAAGAGCTTTTCCTCAAGAAGTAAAAAAGATGGATCAATAAAGAAGAAGAATAAGTTTAAAAATTGAAACTAAAGATCAATGTGAATTTTACGTCAAGTTAAACCACTGGTAAACAACTTCACTTTTAAATTAAGACAATTTTGTTTTATAATTTTTAAATTTAAAAGGATATAATGGAGAGCCCATTTGCTGTTTCTATGACATTTTCTCCATCTACTGATAGCTCTTATTCGTATGGAAATAATTATTTGGCATGGCGTTACAATCGTCGTTTGTAAGACCTTATTTTATTATTACCAGTGGCGTAATTTCAGTCGGCGAACGGGAGGGGAGGGGTGCACATGTCTTTCGAAAAAATTTTGTGTTAAAATCTTATATTTTAAGCAAAAAAAGTGCAAATTTTTTTTAAAAATACGTGTTTTTAAGCTAAATATGATCAAAAAATAGGATTTTTGTTGAAAAAATGGAAATTTTGGTTAAAAAATGAAAAATTTTGGAATTTTTTAGTTAACTGGAAAATTTTGGGCAAAAACATAAGAGAGAACGGAAAATTGCAATTTTTCCAAGAATGGGGGGGGGTGTACTTCCCCTTAATTACGTCACTGATTATCACTAACTATTCGCAATGTTTTTAGGTATAACGACTATTATCCAATCTCAGCTCGTCCATTTACTTTTCAAGTTTATGGTAGCCCTTTTTATGGGCGCCACTTAAGAGATGTCTATTATTATCCGTCTCGAAATATTGCACGTTATTCTCCATATGGATTTTGAAGTATGACAGTACTAATATGATATTTTTAAAATTTGTTGAATAGTTATTGAACATTTTATTATTACAGAATGCTATTACGATTTATTAGTTATTTAATAAAGTTCCTTTTTGATACAACCATAAAACATCTCTATAAATCAAATTAAAACGGAAACATAAGAAATAATTCATTTCGGCCTCATTTTTTCCTGTAATAAAACTATATCCCTATTTTTCCTGTAATTATCAAACTATATTACAGGGTGACACAAAATTACACCAGATTTTTTTCTTTTTTCGAAATTTGTATAACTTCTTAATTTTCATGTATTTTCATCTTGTTTACCCTGAAACACGATTATTTTAAAAGAATTAAAATAGAATTGAAAAGCGCATGGTTTAGACCGGCTGCATGCTACTTATTTTCTGTTCGAAAGATGAAGAAATTAAAAAAATCCGGTGTAATTTTGTGTCACCCTGTACTATAAATGTGTAATGGTTTTTTGTGTAATGGTCTGTGCAGACAATGTCGGGAGCGGTAGATTTAAATCCTGGACGCTAAAACTAAAATTGTAAGAGACAACGAGAGAAGATGATCAACACCACTTTTATGGGGGTACCCCTCAAAAAAATTCACCCCTAATAAAATGTTAAAAATTTTTAACATTTTTAAAAAATCTTTGAAAATTGCTATGTTTTTCGCTCGGAGGAGAGACAGCTCGAAAAGGAGAAAACCTGCTTGGGGGAGAAGAAGCGTTACCTCTTCTTCCCTCCGAGTGCGTTATCGCTCGACCTTCTAGTCCTATCTATTATTTATTTTTGTCGAAATTTACAATTTTTATACAGGATGAGTTAAAAAAGTGCATTTTTGTGATTTTGGGGCCCAAAAATTTTTAATAATTTAAAGGAACAGGGAGTGAAAAACTCCCAAAAAACTTGATTTTTGCTTCTAAACAAATGCTTGTCTAAGAAGTTAGCATGTGTTCCAAGAGATTCATAGAAAAGATCTATTCGATTTGATACATAGGAAACTCAAAGATCAATAATAGAAAAACAATTGCAAGTGGAGTTAATTTTTCATTTTTCGCAAACTTTAAATTTGTGGTTTCCTTTAAATTAAAATTTTCGATTAAAATGGTTGGCCAACGTTCGCGCTCTCTTTCCACGATTGTTGTACCTTCAAGTGAAGATTATAAAGTAGGATTTTTGAAAACCCACGGTTTTTGGCGATTTCCTGCCGGATTTGAACCACACATGGGCAACTCAATTTGGGGGGGGAGGGGTACAAACTACCCCTCCCCCCCCCCCAAATTGATCCCCTAGAACGAAACAAATCTCATTGGTCCCTAAAGAAATTTTTTTCAAATTTTTCAAAAATTTCACCCAAATTACCTGGGGACAAAGGCCTCTCGTGAGAGACATCCTTCACAGCGGACCAAAATGGGGAAAAAGAGGCATTCATCTAAATTTCAAAACAGTTTATCCCATTGGATTCCGCTTATAGACTGTAAATCTATCGCTTTAACCATTTGGCCATTCTTACAAATGCATTTGGAAATCCTGGTGGTAGGTCATTTTTTGAAAATGCAAAAACTATTTTAACGGGACAGGGATCGAACTCGACATTTAGAATTAAATTATCAACCCCAGTCACTTGTCTATGAAATCACAATTTGAGCCCTTCAAAAAGTTTTAAAATCTTTTAGAATATTGAAACTTGGCATGATCGCTCTGTCTATTATCGAATACCAACCGGCAATAATTACCTCTC
>OZJO01006995.1:0-24188 GCA_900406225.1 Acrobeloides nanus
AAAAAAAAAGAATCACTTTTGACCCCTAGGCTAACTTTTTATAGGTAAGTCCGTTTTCTTTCGTTTTGGTCTTAAATTTTTCCTCACATCAAATATGCTATCCGCCGTTTTAAAATTTGGCTATATACTTTTTGAGATATAAGGCTGCCAAAAAACCAAAAAATTGCGTTTTTTGTATGCCTCATATCTCGAAAAGTATATAGTCGAATTTTAAAACGGAGGATAGCATATCCTGCTCATTTGATATGAGGAAAAATTTAAGACCAAAACGAAAGAAAACGGACTTACCTATAAAAAGTTAGCCTAGGGGTCAAAAGTGATTCTTTTTTTTTAAACCACTGTAACTTTTTTCAGAAGCGTTTTTGGATTTTTCGATGTTCTTAGCCCCCCCTATAAATTGACTATGAGGAATCCAAAAAACATGTTTTCGGGTCGAAATCTGAAATTTCGAAATCCTGGCTACGCCTATGGTCACCATGGTGACAAGTTGTCACCAGTGGTACTAGTTGTCACCATGGTGACAAATTGTCACCGAAACTAATCAGGATTCTGAATCGGAATTCCGAATCCTAATCAGAATCCTGATTAGATTCGGTGACAATTTGTCACTATGGTGACAACTTGTCACCACTGGTGACAAATTGTCGCCATGGTGACCATAGGCGTAGCCAGGATTTCGGGATGCCTACCATTTGACTGACAGTCTAAGGTCACAATAGGCTGATACGCCCCGGCTGCGCCGGGGGCCCTAAGGTTACAATAGGCTGATACCCTCCGGCTGCGCCGGGGGATGCCCACTATTTGACCGGCAGCCTAAGGTTACAATAGGCTGATACGCCCCGGCTGGGGGATGCCCACCATTTGACTGGCAGCCTAAGGTCACAATAGGCTGATACCCCCGGCTGCGCCGGGGGTTGCCCACCCTTTGACCTGCAGCCTAAGGTTACAATAAGATGACTCCCTCCGTCTCAAAGTGACAAAAAATGAGTTGGTTCCACATTTTATACGCTTAAATCGTGTTTCAGCATTTAAATTGATTCCATGTGTTTTTGAGTTTTTCTGTGAACACTAGTCTAGCATATTTTTATCTTTGCTGAAAAAAATTACAAAAAAGATTTAAAAAGTTACAAAAAAATAGTCGAAAGTTACAAGAAAAAAAGTTACAAAAAGAATTAAAAAAGTTACAAGGAAAAATATTTCCGATAATGATGTGTGGTCATGAACATCCTCATGCGACCGGTTTATTTCTGCCGCACCCTTTAAAGACTCTCCATGCCGACTTCTAGAATTCAATTATCGATGAAATTTTTTTCAAAAGTATAGAACCAAATGCGTAGATTTCGAAAATGTGGTTACTTTTGACATATAACTCAAAATTCGTTTCTAAAAATCGTCTCCAAAAAATGGTAAAAATTACAGATTTTGAACTATTTCACAAAATTCGCAAATGTTACGGAAGCCAGAAAGTTCTGTAATTAGTTTCTCTAGATTCTGCATGAAAATGGCATAGAAAACTGTGATCGATTGTCCAAAATGGCCCTAGGGTGTCCTTAAATCAGGAAAAACAAAATTTTTAAGAATACAAGGAAAATTCGGGTTTTTGTGATTTTCTTTGTATTCTTACAAATTTTGTTTTCTCTGACTTAAGGACACCCTAGGACCCTTTTGTACAATCGACCACAGTTTTCTATGCCATTTTTCATGCAGAATCTAAGGAAACTAATTCCAGAACTTTTTGGCATCCGTAACATGTGCGAATTTTGTGAAATAGTTCAAAATCTGCAATTTTTACCATTTTTTGGTGATGATGTTTAGAAACAAATTTTGAGTTATATGTCAAAATTAACCACATTTTCGAAATCTATGCATTTGGTTCTATAATTCTAAAAAAAATTTCATCGAAAATTGATTTCTGGAAGTCGGTATGGAGAGTTTTTACAGGGTGCGGAATAAACCGGTCGCATGAGACTGTTCATGATCACACATCGTTATAGGGATTTTTGGACCGGACACAGGGTGGCGGTTTATCAAGTGTAATGAATTATCGAGAGTCGACTTCAAATAATTTTCGATTCAATAACTATTTAAAATTTCTGATTAAGTGAATTTAGGTTTTTTCACACAATTCATCCACCCCTTCCCTGAATAAGAGTCATGAAAGCATTTTCGCGACTCGGCAATACGCGCAATCAATCCTTCCATAAAATTACCTCAGAAAGATGTCTTTTAGAAAAGAATCCAAAAAGCTCCGTGGATTCATATTAAGTGAAGGAATAGTCGTATTGAAGCGAAAATCACCTGACGGTTTTTTAAGATTTTCCGCACATGGAAATTCAGACGGTTTTATCGCACATCTTTGAAATATCGAAGAATCAGTAGAAAAAAGTCGAATTTTTGTTGTCATTTTATTCGTCTCAAAGAGATGAATAAAATGCTATACTTTATTTTTTACATAAATTTTAAAATCGTTGTAAATTCGACTTTAAATCCGTAAAATGGGCGGAAAATCCGTGCGAAATTAACGTAGGAATCAATTTGTGCGATGCATGCATTCTTTCCTATTGCTAAAAAGTTTACAAAAAATATTATTCTTGCAAAAATAAGAAATTCCCCCAAATTTTTCATAGAAAACAAATCGATTTTTTATGACACGTTAAACATTTTGTGTCTTCAAAAATAATTCGAGATTATGGGCATTTGGTGAACTGCAGCTCTTATCTTTTTCAGCTTTCAACGTAATCCTCGATTACTCTCATAGCATCAGTCGAGTTTACATTTGGGTTTCTTATCATCTCTGGATGTTGTTTTTTTACGTTGACTGATAAATAATTTTGAACAATCCACTAGTGTGCATATAAACAAGAGCACTCATAATCAAAAATTATTCGTAATACGGAGTTATCTTTTCATCAATTGATTTTTTTGCTGTATAAGTTTTTAGTAATATTTTTTAAGAAAGACAATTTTTAGTTCTATTCAAGAACCTAACAATAAGATGTTAAATAAAGATGATGTAAACAATGACGTTTTACAAATAAACGGTGTAAATTTTTGTCCAAGTTCAACTATTTCACCAGCAACCGCTGCTTATTTTAATACTTATCTAAATTCATCTCCAATTTTGACAAACGGTCCAACTTCATTGGGCAACATTATCGATGCGACCAAGAGCATTGATTTGAACAGCATTCCCATTCAACCATTGAACAAAATTGATGCACTGGCATTGAACAACAATGGCGTTCCGGACAAGAATATTAATGAACTTAATCCAGCTTCGTCAAATCCAGAACCTCAAACCATCAACACTGGAACTCCGATGGATCAGCATAACCATTTAAACGAAAACGATATAGAGATGAAACTAACGTGAGTAATTATAAAGGGTGACAAGTTATCTTTTGAACAATTGATTTTTTTGCAGTACAAGTTTTTAGTAATATTTTTTAAGAAAGACAATTTTTAGTTCTATTCAAGAACCTAACAATAAGATGTTTAATAAAGATGGTGTAAACAATGGCTTTTTACAAATAAACGGTGTAAATTTTTGTCCAAGTTCAACTATTTCGCCAGCAACCGCTGCTTATTTTAATACCTATCTAAACTCATCTCCAATTTTGACAAACGGTCCAACTTCATTGAACAACATTGTCGATGCGACCAAGAGCATTGATTTAAACAGCATTGTCATTCAACCATTGAACAAAAATGGCGTTCCGGACAAGAATATTAATGGACTTAATCCTTCTTCGTCAAATCCAGAACCTCAAACCATTAACACTGGAACTCCGATGGAGCAGCAAAACCATTTAAACGCAAACGATATAGTAGATGAAACTAACGTGAGTAATTATAAAGGGTGACTCGATTCCAAAAAAAATCACCAAAAATCTTAAATACTAAAATCCGTTTTCAGTGTCCTTACTTACGGCCGTCGGCTCTTCCACAGCATCTGTGTTTTTAGGTCCAAAAACTCTGAAGCCAGGTTGCAAAAAGTCTGTTGAGAAAAGTTTAAAGGGGAGTTTAAATCATTAGAACTTGTTCAGGTTGAACTCTGATCGAATTAATCGCTCGGGATCGTGATTTTCGAAAGTATCAATTGAGATGTAAAATATAATTAAAATGACCATTTCGGTCGAATTTTGGCTGTGTGGAAAAAAGTTATAGCCATTTTATGCTAAAATCACGATCTTTGGTCAAAAATCGACCCTCTAAATTATTTGTCCCGGGAAATTGATAATCTATCAAGTTGTTCCCCCATAAAATTTCACGTTGAAATGACCCCAATCGGTCGATTTTTGACTGTGTAGTAAAAATGTTATAACTTTTTTATGCAAATTTCTATGAAAAGCAGGTTTTTTTTCAAAAAAATTGATTTTTTCTCGGAAAAAGCGACACGTCATTTTCTTTAGCACACTCTTCTACTACTATTAGCTCAAAAGTAAAAAATTAAATATACAATTTTTTAGAAATTTGTCTGGCAAAACAATCGCCAAAAATCACTTATTCGTTTTTTGGCTTATTTTATATGTTCTTTAGTAGGACATCCTCAAGCTACCCATTATTGGAAAGCTCTTGATCTGAAAAAATTCTCGAGTAAAAAATAAATTACTAGCTTTATCCGTCAAAAGTTAATGAGCAAAACCTTAAAAATGGGCGTAGGACCCCCCTCCAAATCCAATAACAAAACAAACATACGTATCACGAAGGGGATGCGTTAAATATGCAACAGGATGTCGAAAAATTAACATATACGTTGCGAACTACATATCTTTTGTTAGGCTATAATCAGATTTTAAAATTTTTAATTTAGACAAGCTTATATATTCGAAGACTTCAAACTACCATGACTGATGAAGCGTTAAAAGAAATATGCGAACAACATGGAAAAATTGTCTCAATTAACATAATCAAAGATATATATACAAATGAATGTAAAGGTTATGGATTTGTCAAATTTGAGACTCATGAAGCAGCGAGGAGTGCTATACAAGGTTTAAAAGAAGTAAATATCCATGCAGAGTTTGCAAAAGTATGCTTTATTTGAAACTTTTTTTACCTCTAAAAAACAACAGGGATAAAATGATTAAATTCAAGACTTTAGATTAAAATAAACTTATTGTCTTAAAAGTTCATTAAAAATTAATAAACATAAGTTTTAGAAGCGAGGGCCTAAACCAAAAAATAAAACTCCCCAAGAATTATTTGAGCAGAGAATCAAAAGGTTAGAAAATCTTAGGAAAGCTCAAACAAGACATAGGCAAAAGAAAAGTGCAGGTTAGTATATTTTTATTTATTCAATCCTTACCTCAAAATTTAGCACGGAATTAATAATGTTAGAATATGAATAAAATTGGGCTTTTTCTCAAATTTTTTTGAGGTTGAATAATTTTATGCTTTAAAATTTTCAATTTTTGATCAAATGAATGAAAAATTCTTTGCATTGTAAATTTTATATGAGTTTAGGACTATTTTGTTACGAAAAACACATTTATAAATTTTATTTAATAAAGCTTATGGCATTAATAATGATTTACAAAGTCTACATGTCGGATTGTCAAGCGCGCCAAACGTTCATTTTGGTGCAGTTTTTTGCGCTGAACACGATGCTGCAAAAATTTTTTGAAAAAAACTCACTTTAGGTGGGTCTAGAGCCCCATCTTTACAGATACCTTGTTAGAAAAATATCTTTTTAGTATTTTGAGCATATCGCCTCGTAGGAATTGTTTTGAGAGATGGTTGACCACTCCTTTGAAAGGTGAGAATCTGCCCTACAACTTTATCAAAAATCTCTAGAAAGTTTTCGCTTCAATAAAAAATTAAACTCAAATCTTTGAGGCATACCCTGATTTCATTACCGGGTTTTTGACAAAGATCGGCATTTTTGACCCGGTTACGGAAATTTTTGTCAAGAACAGTTATTGAAAAATTTGTAGTTCAGGCTCCCAGGAACATTTTGGTATATTGGGTTTGGTATGTTAGTACAGGAATTTTTTGAGTTAAAGCTAATTTATTCTTGAAAAATGGTGATTTTTCGATATTTTTAGCTTAGCAAAATCCCAAAACCTATGTTAACTTATTTCTTTTTGTCAAAAACTGAGTTGTTTTACTGTTTTAGGCTAAGGCCAACAATTTCTGATCATTTTAGACCAATTTGAAAAACTTTATTTTTGGGTCCAGATTCGTGGTCCAGGTTCAGAGCAAAAATGGTAGATTTTTAAGGCGTTAACATATTCGCTCAAAAACGATCAGAAATTGTTGGCCTTAGCCTAAAACGGTAAAACAACTCATTTTTTGGCAAAAAGAAATAAGTTAACATAGGTTTTGGGATTTTGCTAAGCTAAAAATATCGAAAAATCACCATTTTTCAAGAATAAATTAGCTTTAACTCAAAAAATTCCTGTACTAACATACCAAACCCAATATACCAAAATGTTCCTGGGAGTCTGAACTACAAATTTTTCAATAACTGTTCTTGACAAAAATTTCAGTAACCGGGTCAAAAATGCCGATCTTTGTCAAAAACCCAGTAATGAAATCAGGGTATGCCTCAAAGATTTGAGTTTAATTTTTTATTGAAGCGAAAACTTTCTAGAGATTTTTGATAAAGTTGTAGGGCAGATTCTCACCTTTCAAAGGAGTGGTCAACCATCTCTCAAAACAATTCTTACGAGGCAATATGCTCAAAATACTAAAAAGATATTTTTCTAACAAGGTATCTGTAAAGATGGGGCTCTAGACCCACCTAAAGTGAGTTTTTTTCAAAAAATTTTTGCAGCATCGTGTTCAGCGCAAAAAACTGCACCAAAATGAACGTTTGGCGCGCTTGACAATCCGAGTGTTAATTATAATAATCGTATCAAGAGAGGGGCGGAGAGGACAACCGCAATACATGTTCTGAATAAAATGCAGAAAAAATATATGGGTAGGTTTGTCACATGAGATTCCATGAAATATGAAGAAAATTTTTTCAAAAATACAGTTGCGGGAAAAAACTTGCGCCATCTGACAAAAAGGTGTATTCCTAAAAAAAGATCAAGAAGGTGCATTCTGAGGGTGATTCAAAGATATGTCACAACATTTTATACCAAATTAATACGCTTTTTCGAATTTCGGGTATTCCACGTTAAAAATCGATTTCAATTCGATTACCATTCGAAAGGGACATCGAAAAACGAGGTTTCTCAAAAAATCTCTAAAATCCAGTGAAGTTGAACGATTTTATTTCGAATTTTCAAAATTTCCTTGTTGCAAAATTATAACCACACTTAACATTTTGTCTTATTCCGTATAAAATATGTATTTTTCAATATGGTTGTAATATTTTATCTAAAATACAATGTCTCCTAATTCTTTTAAGACCAAATCATGGAAATTGATTTATACAGTGAAATCCTATAGGCATTTTAATGAAAAATTCGATTGTTATGTAAAAAAGGCCGATATAAGATGGAAGGCAATTGATTTTGAATCGGACTTCTTTCATAATAAAGTATTTGGTGCCCTCTATTAAATAAAATCGATGTCGCACAAAACTTGAATTGATTCAGGATCAAAAAATAAGTCCCTAGTAACAAGATACACCTAATTTAATGGGGTTCTTGTGAATAAGAGCCCAAAACTATCTCAAATAGTGGATTTTCTGAAAATTGTTTTTTGATAAAAAGCTATTTGAGTTGGCTGGTAGCGACCAGTTTCACCAACATTCCTACTAGCCTGGAACTACTATGCAAGAAGATCAGTAGAGACCGAAGCTTCCTGCCAACTTCTCTCGAGCTTTCTAGCTGAATAATTTTGATAACTTGTAAGAATTTTAGAGAAAATTTCTCAGTGCGATGATAGAGATGACTTGCACTTTTTATTCAGCTTTCAAATCGACTAGACATGGTAGTGACCCGAGGTCTAAGACTTTGTAGCCATGGCAGACGCTAGAGGGATCTTCTCGATTTTCCATTTCTGCAAAATTAGCACTTTACACACGTGTCTCGCATAAATGCCTCCGTTAATAAACTACAACAAAATTCATAAACCGAAACACAAAATCACTACACAATACAGAAAACTTTGGGTAGGCGGTAGAGACCAGATCCCACTTTACACCGATTTTACTCCACTTGAAAATAACAGGCTCTGAAAAGCAGGAGTCTACTGCTTCTCTCACGGCTGATAACCAATGTAAAAACAAAAATGGAGTCAAACTGTAAAATATGAAATTGGGTGGCAGCAACTTATCTTTCTTTTTTCCAACCTAGGCGCACTAATAACGACAATCTACACCCACAAAACCGTTTTAATTACGGGGAGCTTATTCCCCGTAAATGCAGTGGTTAATCCCTGAAAATACGGGGATTAAGAGTTCTCCCCGTATTTTCAGGGAGTAACTCCTGCATTTACGGGGAATAAGCTCCCCGTAATTAAAACGGTTTTGCGAGTGTACGCAAATCGGTCTCGTGGAGTAAACTGTACCAAGTCTCTGAATTCTCGTGCAACTGAACTAAATAGCCTATTTTAGAAGGAGAGGCTATTTTAGAAGAAATACGGTACATTAAAAATAAACTGCGTTAAGAACTTACCGTTTGTTTAATATATATGAAGCATCTGAAATTTATGAAACATTTGAAATAAACTTCCTATATATGTAAAAAATTCTTTACCACATACGAAAATGTAATTCTTGTAATGCATGAAACAATTGAAATGCAGCATTAAAAAACTAAACGGTGCGGCTTTTCATAGCCCAATCCTTTGCTATATATGGTTTAGGTTAAGTATTCGCTTTTGAAGTATTAGACTCATCTATGCTAGGATTAGGCGTTGCGATCGGAGTAAAATTAGGAGCGGCACCGAAGCCAGTGCGCCATGTTGGAGTCACGGCCAACACTCGGAATCGGAAGTAGGGTTGCGTTTTTATTTTAGCCAAAGAGACCCCAAAAAACTTAAAGGGGGGGGGGGTATAAATCAGAGACTATTCCATGAAAAAAAATTTTTTCTAAAAAGATCATTTTTAGGAGTAAAATCATGCGAGAAATCGATTGCGCGCATCGCCGAAAATTAAAAATGCTTCCCTGAACCTGATTCAGGGAAAATATAGATTTTTTTCGACATTTTTTAACTAGCACTTGGCTCAAAAAACGTATTTTCACAAACTTGACTCGGTGGTGCAGTGACAAAGCAGTGGCTTATTGGTCACTGGAAATTTCGCTTGGAGCAAAATTTTTTTGCACAAATTTTTTTTTGAAAAATTGTTTTGCTTCCCTGAATCAGGGAAGCATTTTTAATTTTCGGCGATGCGCGCAATCGATTTCTCGCATGATTTTACACTAAAAATGATCTTTTTAGAAAAAATTTTTTTTCATGGAATAGTCCCTAATTTATACCCCCCCCCCTTTAAGGGGGTTCTCTTTGACTAAAATAAAACGCTTTTTTAGGCTAAGCGACAGCTCGGCGTGCTTTGCGCATCTCGCTGCGCTTAGCCTAAATAAAAACGCAAACCTACTTCCGATTCCAGGCGTTAGCCGTGGCTCCAACGTCGCGCGCCGGCGCCTTCGGTGCCGCTCCTAAGTTCACTCTGATCGTAAAACCTAATCCTAAGCATAGATGAGTCTAAGACTTCAAATCAAACAATTAACCTAAACCATATATTACAAAGGATTCAAAGTTAAGCTATGAAAAGCCGCACCGCTTGGTTTTTTAATGCTGCATTTCAATTGTTTCATGCACTACAAAATTTACATTTTTGTATGTCGTAAAGGATTTTTACATATATAAGAAAATTATTTCAAATTTTTCATAAATTTCAGGTGCTTCATAAATTTGTATAAAAAACAAAAAAGGTAAGTTTCTTAACGCAGTTTGCTTTTAATGCAATTTCATGTGTTTCATAAAACTGCGAAGCAGTTTTCATTCTAAAAACCCCGTCTGGATGTGTGAGATGTGTGATATACTCGAAAACCCCCGAGTAAGAAAAATTAGCCGATTTGGAGAACTTTTTAAAAATTCGCATTTTTTCAATTCTTTAATAGAGTAACCCCCTTTTTTATTTTTTATAAAATTTGTTATTAAAAATAAATATCACCATCATATTCCTCATGCATGAAAACCCCATAGTACAAAAAATAAGATGATTTAGAGAACTTTTTAAAAATTCGAAGTTTTTCATTGAAAAATAGGGGTAATTTTTGTAAAATATTAATTTTTTGACCCCCTAAATGATTTTTTCGGAAAAAGCGGAATATCAGTCTCTTACATTGGTATTCAGGCAACTTTTGAAATTTTTTATCAAAATCCATGTGTTTTTCTAAAAACGTATCAATGGAACAAAACAACTAAGACTCAAAAATTGATATTTTTCAATTTTTTCATACGGGGCTAAAAGATATTCCACAAGTTATATATCATTTTAAAGCCCATACTTAGACTAAATTTATGGCGTTGAAATTATTCCGAAAAAATTTAATTGAAAAATATTAAGCGACTAAAACCGCTGATATCATTTTTAGAGGGTGTGATACAATAGTGGTATAAAAACCAAACGGTACGCAGTCCCGTGGGACCACGCGAAATTTAAAAAAAGTTGATCCCTAAAAAATTTTTTATGCCTTTCGTTTTCATTTCGTATAAATCTTTCAAAGAAAAACCCATCTATTCTATATACAGTAGATAACATCTATTTATCATCTCATAACCATATAATCGAATAAAATTGATATCTCTCTGTTCTTTCTTTTATTCAAGCATCATGAGCGATTTGATTTCATATAAAATATTTTTGGCTTGTCGTTCATTGGGATTCTATATCCCATTTTTCTTCAAGCTTATCTTCGTTTACTAATTTCTCATTGACCTTCGTATTGTCCGTCGCTTAAAAAATTAAAAATCATTTAAAATATTTTTCTTTAAAAAATACAAAATTTACATAACCTTTTCATAGAAAAAACAAATTGATTTTTTATGAAAATCGATTTTTTTTACACAATAAGCGTCTTGTAACAAGAAAAGTAATTTAAGATTATTACTATTGCAGTTGAGAAACATTAGATGATATCATTTTTACTTTCCAAAAAATCTTTGATTACTCGAGTACTCTTAAAATACCGGTTTATCTTATCATTCTGTACGTTTTTTTGCTTGTACAGATAATGTTTTTTGAACATTACATTTTATGATTATAAACAGATCTTCGTAATTAGGAGTCACTCGTAATATTGAATTATTTTTTGTTTAAGTATTCAGTAAGATTTTTGTACTCGGAGGCTTCAAGAGGACACGATTTCAAAAAATTTTTTTATCTAAGAAAGGCACATTACATGAATACCTCAAAAATCGTCATCCAATATTTTTATTGCCAGATCTTTGATATTCCTATCTTTTCGTATCATGCAACATCATTTCATAACATCCAGGATGATAAGCCATAAATATAAATACTTAAAAATATGACAAAAAATTTATTCTATGATTGTGAAATTCAATCATGCTTTATTATTTTTTAATTTGTCTATCCTTTTTAATAATATTGAATAATGGAGCGGTTATCAAAGTTGAATTGAATCGTCGAATTTTGAAAAATAATCAGCTTAACAGGTAATAAAAAAGACCCCGATTCAAAGAATCGAATTTTTAAGCCCTTTTAAGGGTATATCGCACTGGTAACTTCAGTGTCAAAATCAAAAAATTCTTTCAGTTTTAAGTCCCAATGTCGAAAACTCTCTAAATACAAAAATCCAAACGATTTGAAAATTTTTTAAAATTCGAGTTTTTTACCCCAAGGGGGACCAAGGGACTAAAAAACTCGAATTTTAATCATTTTTTCAAAATGTTTAAACTTTTGTATTCATGAATCTTTCGACATGAGGAACTTAAATATGAAGGAATTTTGTTTTATTTTGACCAATGGAAGGTACCCTTACGAGAGGTACATCTAAAATATGTAAGCAATTTTTGACTATATCTCCGAGATATAAGACAAAAATAACATCAGATTCTTTTTTAGTGATAGAAAAACTTTGGAAACTATCGCAAAAAATCGTCCTACATAGCCAAAATTTAAATTTTTTAAATAAGGCTATATGAAATCTCAATTTTTGAACAGTTTTGATATTGAGACGAAAACAGTTATGTTAAAAAGACTGATTAATCGTATTCAGCATGCATTCTTGCTTAATAATCAGGGGGCATGCCTACCCCTAAAACGAAAAAATGTAAAATTTTTCCTAATGGTCCCTCCTTATGCGCTTACCCAAAATTTTTGAAAGTTTAAAGGGGGGTCCAGATTACGGCCGGGTAGAAAATTTTTTAAAATTTTTTTAACAAGTGACCCTTTAGGGGTAATTTTATGCGAGAAATCGATCGAAAAATTCTGAAAAAATTTCCCGGGGGTCAAAAAATTGAAAAAAATGCTTCAAAATTAGGGGTTGTAAGTTTTAACCCCAACAAAATTATTTTTAGGGGTAATTTTGTACGAGGAATTGATTGCGCGCATCGAAAAATTCTGAAAAATTTTTTCTGGGGTCAAAAAATTGAAAAAATGCGTCAAAATTAGGGGTTGTAAGTTTTAACCCCAACAAAATTATTTTTGGGGATTTTTGACCCCCTAAAAATTTTTTCAGAATTTTTCGATGCGCTCAATCGATTTCTCGCATAAAATTACCCCTAAAGGGTCACTTGTTAAAAAAATTTTTAAAAACTTTCTACCCGGCCGTAATCTGGACCCCCCCCTTTAATGTCCAAAAATTTTAAAAAAGCATAAGAGAGGACCCTTATGATTTTTATCAAATTTTGGACAAACAAATTTGCCCCCTCCCCAAATGATATCTAGGCAGTTAATAATGAAAAAAATTTTGACGAATTTTCTGAAGTCCTATATACATTTAATTTTATGAGTATTTTCCAATCAACCCAATAACATGTAACCAGAATTTGTAGAATTGACCGGTCAAAATCTTTTCTGGTCCAGAATCTAATTTGGTGGAGGGGATCTACCAACATTTTTCGACTTGGCAATCATAATGGACCATTAGGAAAAAATTTTCATTTTTTGGATTTCGGGGGGAGGGTCATCGACTCAATTCACCCATCCCCTATCTCTATTTGCTGAAATGTAAGATTGACGCACTAACTTGAGTATAAATTCAAACTTTTTTAAATGTTCAACCACATAAAATAAACTATAAGACACTTTTTTAGAATAGAAAGACCAAGAAACAAAAGGTCATCGTTTGGAACAGAAGATCGAAAAATGGTGCAATTAGGAAATCAATTCTTCGGTAATATTAATGATATGATGTATACTGCAAAAATTGGCATTGGAACACCAGGTAAATTCTAGACAGACATAATTGATAAATTTTGAATTTAAAATATATAAGAATTTTTTTAGCCCAGATATTCGAAATGCAACTGGATACGGGAAGTTCTAACATTTGGGTAGTTGATAAATTCACTTGCCTAACTTTGAACTGTAAAGGAAATAGTAGAAAAATGTTTGATAAAACGTAAGAAACGCAAATCAGCCAAATATCAATCCAAATTTAGCAAATCGAGCACATTAAAATCGCTTAACACCACCTACAATATTGAGTATATCAAAGGGGCTATGAATGGTTCTGCTTTTTCTGACACAATCGAGTTTACTGGTACTGGGATATCTATCAAGAACCAAGATATTTTATTAGCCGATTGGGTTGATTCTGATTTTAGAACAGATTCAAGTGATGGAGTCTTTGGCTTGTCATGGCCTGGATCAGCGGGAGAATTTATTACACCCATTTTAGAGTTAAATGCAGTTTTAGATAAACCGCTTTTTACGGTTTATATGAAAAGGTTAGAAAAATTTAAACAGAAAATTTTCCCTTAAAGGAGGGGGTGCACGCCCAGTATGCTTCTCGAAAAAAAGTTTTTTCTCCAAATTGGCTGATTTTTTGTACTCGGGGGTTTTCGGGCACACAACTTTCCTTTTCTCCCACCTTCCTAAATTTTTTAGATTAGGAATTTTATCCACAAACATTGTCGAAGGAGGAGGCGCAATTACTTATGGTGGTATTGATATCGAAAACTGTGAATCTGATATCAACTATGTTAATTTAAATGGGAAAATGTATTCACGGCCTTTTTGGTATTTTGATCTAGAAGGGTTGTCTATTGGAAACTATTCATATGAAAGCACGACTATGCAAGCAATTTCGGATACTGGAACATCATTTTTGATGGGACCACAAGAACAAGTGGATAAAATTTATCAACAAATTGGAGTCTTATATGATATCGATTCTGATTATTATGTAGTTGAATGTGATAAAATCAGTAAATTGCCAAGTCTAAATTTAAAGATTGGTGGTAATTCATATGCTATTCCACCAGATCAATATGTTCTTCAAGTAAGCTTTTAAGAGACACTTTCTTGAGCGTTCAAAGGTTGCCTTAAATGATTCGAGTGGACTCGAAGTTGAATTTAGTGGGATTAACGCATGCGAAAATTTTCAAAAGTCATTTCAATTCAAAATTTAATGCACAAAAAATCCAAATCCTTATCCTAAGCTCAAAACCCAATTTTATGTTGATTTTTTGAATTTCTAATCTGTCTAAAACACTCTAGATAATTTTTTTAGCCAAATTTCTATCTGGTTGATGTATTTCAACATGGATAACATTTCTGACTTGATTTCGAAAAATTCAAAGAAACTTCGATTTTTGGGCCATTTTTACACGTGGTACTAGATGTAGGGATCGAAAAAATTTTTTCGGATCTTTTCAAAAGCTCATTAGAAATGTTCGCCGGTTGAAATACATCGAACAAATAGAAAATTGGCCAAATAAATTATCTAGGGTGTTTTAGACAGGTTAGAAAATTCAAAAAATCAACGTAAAATCGGATTTTTGATCTTCGGGCAAGGATTCGAATTCTTGTGCATCGAATTTTGAATTGAACTGACTTTTAAAAATTTTCCCATGGGTTAATCTCTAATCTTACTAAATAAATTCAACTTGAAGTGCACTCGAACCGTTTAAGACTAGTATCTGGGACGAGAGTTCAAAAATCGTTTCTTAAACCAGATGGGCGCATTGTCAAGTTATGCCTTTTGACCAGGGTTGGGATTTCCCCGGATTTATTCAGATTTCTCCTGATTTCTCCAGATTTCCCCGGGGAATTCTGAGGAAATCTTTTCCCCAGAATTACTTGGTTTGTAAAGACGTTTCTCCATTTTCAAGCCCCGGTGGTGCAGTGACAAAGCAGCGGCTTCGTGGCCACAAGGTCGCGGGTTCGAATCGTAATTCTATTTCCCAACCCTGCTGTTGACTTTATCAATTGCATGTTTGATTTCTCAAAGCCAAAATTCTTGAATTTCATAAAAATGAGAAAGAAGTAAGGGGCCATCCATAAATTACGTTTGCAAATTTTTCTGTGACTTCCCACTCCCAGAACTGTTAGATTTGGTTGCCTGTTTCAAATGATTTTTTTGGTTGCCTGTTCCAATGTGAGAAATTATAAATTTTGTCAAAACCGTTCGATTTTTGGACCAGGGCTGTGTTCCCATTCCGGTTCCCGTTCCGGTTCCGTTAAGTTCCGGTCATTTTGGCTGTTCCCTGTTCCGTTCCGGTTCCGTTAAAATTGGACCGGAACTGCAAAAAATAATGTGCAATTTTTCATAATTTTTTGAATGTTTTCTAAAAAAATTTTCGAAAATTTTATCTTCATATGAATCAAATTCTCACAAAAATATCCAATAAATTTCTTTTTGAAAAAATTTTAAAAAATTTCCCTTTTAAAAATTCTATGATTTGTTTAAAAAAATGAAAATGTTTTGAAAAAAAAATTAAAAAATTCGGTTTAAAAAATTTGAAAATTTTGTTCCTGTTCCCGTTCCGGTTCCCTTAAGTTCCGGTTATTTTTGCTGTTCCCTGTTCCGTTCCGGTTCCGATTCCGTACCCTACTGTTCCCGTTCCGGTTCCGTTCCGGTCATTGGACCTGTTCCCACGCAGCCCTGTTTTGGACCCCTTCTCCACGCAATCGTAATTTATGAATGACCCCTAAACGAAGAAAAATTATTTCATTTTAGTTTAATTCAACTGATGAATATTGTATAGTTGCTATAGAATCTATTGTCATGCCAAATTATACATATTGGATTCTTGGCGATACGTTTATTCGCTCATACTGCAATATCTATGACGTCGGTGGTCAAAGAATTGGATTTGCCAAAGCTAGAGCTACAATAGCTAAAAGGAATACTGCCAATGTGTCAAAAGCTACGGTCATTGGTCTTCTGTGTTTTACTATTTCAATTTTTGTTAATTTAAAATTTTAAAAATAAATTTTTTCAAATTTTATATTTTTTTAAAGGTCTAATTTGATCACCCCGAACTCTTTCGTGAAATCGAAGTCGAATACACAAATTTTCCCCTGTACTGTCATTTTTTACACGAGTAGAAAAGTGGTATAGGGAAAGGACGTAGCTGTATAGGGGGGCACCGGGGACTGGTGCTCTCATACCGGCCGAAGGCAAAAAAACCTAAGAGTCCCCCTTGTGTTTTGAAAATTTTGAAAGATTTAAAAAAAAAATGACACTTTTTACAATTTCACTATATTTTAATAAGAAATACCCTATTTTTTCTATTTTTCCTATATAAAATATCAATTTTTCATTTGGGCAAAAGTGCAGATTTGTGGTCCAGGTTTAGAGAAAAATGGTTAATTTTTAAGGCTTTATCAGATTTGTTCAAAAATGATCAGAAATTGTTGACCATGGCCCAAAAAGTAAAACAACTTAATTTTGGGCAAAAAGAAGATAGTTAAAACAAACTTTTCGAGAAAATCGATCTTTAGATGTCACAAAAATTTTGTAATAAGGATACTTATTTTTATAATGAATTTTATCGATTTTTTGAAAGATTCGTTCAAACTCTCTTTTACCAAAGTTGTAGAGCTTGATTTCTTCTACAATTTTTTTAAACGTCACTTTTGATGATAATCAATAGAAAAACGAGAAAATCGCACGAAAAAGTTATAACCCTTAAAAAATTTTGTGACACGTTTTGTGACATAAAGCTCTGTTTCCTTAAAAAAGGTTTTTAACATCGGTCTTGGAGTCTTGCTACGCTAAAAATATCAAAAAATCACCATTTTTCAAGAATAAATTAGCTTTAACTCAAAAAATTCCTGTACTAACATACAAGCCCTATATACCAAAATTTTCCTCGGAATCTGGGCTACATTTTTTGTGACAATCACTTGGGTTGAAAACCCCTGAAACCAGGTAAAAATTGACGATCTTTGTCAGTACTATGTCAAAAACCAGAGGAAGTCACACAAAATTGCGATTATCTATTTATTGAAACGGAAACTTCTCTAAGATATTATACCATCGTGAGGCTCAGATGTCTAGCATTCCAACGAGCCCTTGATCTTGTTATAAAGACCTTCCTACGATGAATCAGAGCCCTTTGACTGAACTGATATTTGTGCCTGGATATAAGTGGAAAGATAGGCCTCAAAATCTATCAGAATTTGGTTTTTCGACCCGATTTTTTCTTTTTCATAATCTAGATGATTACTTTTATCTATTCTACCAGAGTTTACAACCAAACTGTTGAGTGTTAAACGTCTTGTGATTTGAAAAATAATTCAAGATTATTATAGAGAACTCGATGGATCGTTCTGATATTTTTTTATCTTCCAAAATATAATCTTCGATTACACTCAGAATTTACATTCGGGTTTTTATCATTTCTGGACTTTTATTTGAGTTGCACAATAAATGTGATTTGAACATTACTTTATGTGAAGGTAAACAAGACTTTCTTAATCAAGAATTACTAAAAGCTGAGTTTTCTTCGAGCCATTTAGTCAACTCACCTTCTTCAACAAGTACAGTAGCATTTGAGATTTTAAAATCCAAAAATCGAGAAAAATATAATTTTTTCGAATTGTTTCTCGTCTTGCTTTTGTCTAAAATTTTCGCAATCATGTAAACTCCTAAACTATTTCATAAAAAATCGATTTTTATGGACACATACCGTCTTGTGACTTGGAATATAATTCAAGATTATTCCATGTTTATTTGATGAAAAGATTGATATTTTTTGTAGCTTAAAAGTAATCATAGATTACTCTCAGCACTCTTTCCGACATTGCTTTCGGCTTTTCTTATCTTATCGCCTTTGGACGTTTTTTCGTTGTCATAATAAATCTCTTAGAATTTCCTATGTGAATAACAAAAAATATTCGTAATCAAAAATTACTTGTAACTGTGGACATAAGTGCTCGCTTTTTATTTCATGAAGATACACGTATAACAAAATTCACCAGACACGCCCTCCACAATTACTATATAAGGATTTAGAAATTTAGAAACTTACAAGGGACATTCACTAAGTGATAGTCCCAGGTTTGAACGAAGTCAATGTAAACTGATTCTATAGTCCTAGGTAGTTACGAAAACATCAAAATTAGAGTTCCCTAGTTTGATTTTTGGGGGAAAAAATCAATTGAAAATTTTTTTTACAAAAAATAAAAAATTGTGCAAAAAGAAGAGTGATATGAAGGGAATCGAACCTGGGCTTAAAAATACATACTTCAATCTAACCAACTGCTCCACGAGACCGAATACAAAAAGATATGATTTTGTACACCGTGTGTGAATTAAAGTTTTGCTTTTCTACCTAGAATTGCGCTTTTTATAGTTTGTTTCAGCAAGAGATATTATAGGAACTTCTCGACCTCAATTTCGAGCGATCCTGTCCGATCTGGCAAGTTGGACCTGTCAGGTTTAATTCTCGAACCTAATTTTAGCGATTCAAAAAAGTTGTTAAAGCAAACCCCCCTTAAAATTACATGAAAAAAACTGTTCTATCATTATTTTTCGATTTTGATATCTGTGGAACCCTGTATTATAAGTCTCGGTTTTGATTCACTCCAGGGATGAAATGTTTCTGCACATTTTTATATTTTGACAATTTTCAACCAAAAAGTGCAAAAACATTTTATCCTGAAGGGGATCAAACCCGAGACTTATAATACAGGGTTCCACAAATATTAAAATCGAAAAATAATAATAGGACAGTTTTTTCATGTAATTTTAAGGGGGGTTTGCTTTAACAACTTTTTTGAATCGCTAAAATTAGGTTCGAGAATTAAACCTGACAGGTCCAACTTGCCAGATCGGACGGGATTGCTCGAAATCGAATTCGAGAAGTTTCTATAATATCTCTTGTTGAAGCAAACTATAAAAAGCGCAATTCTAGGTAGAAAAGCAAAACTTTAATTCACACAAGGTGGACAAAATCATATCTTTTGTATTCCGTCTCGTGGAGCAGTTGGTTAGATTGTAGTATGTTGTTTTAATACGCCCAGTTCGATTCCCTCTACATCACTTTTCTTTTTGCACAATTTAAAAAAATGTTTGAATCGTTTTTTACCCCAAAAAATCGAACTAGAGAATTCTAATTTTGATGTTTTCGTAACTACCTGGGCCTATAGAATCAGTTTACATCGACTTCGTTTAAATCTGGGACTATCACTTCATGAATGCCCCTTGTTAGGTCATTTGTTTATACGATGCCAAATTTAAGGGGCTAATAAATTGTGTTATAATAAATCCTCTTATTTAAAAAAATGTAATATGCGTGCGTACATGCATGTGTGTGGAACATGGGTGCGACAGGCCGGACCCCGGCCCAAGGGCCTTTTTTTACGGTTTACCTTTAGGCCGGCTCATGGGCCGGGCCTGGGACGCGAGTTTTTATAGTCCTAAAAATTGGGCTGGGCAGGGGCCGCGATTTTTGCGGCCTGAGCCGGGCCATAAAAAATCGCGGCCTTGTCGCACCTCTGGTGTGGACCAGGGGTCGAAAAGGGGTCGGCCCTCGAAAGCCTCTGGGGGTCAACCCCAGCTCGGGACCGGCGGGAATCCTATGGTCTTTTGGGGGCCGGTGGGGGCTTTGGGGCCAACGGGGTATTAGAAAAATTGCCATAACTTTAACAGATCAACGTTTCAGACCTCCAAATTTACACCATTCCTCCCCCTAACTTTTCATGTGGAATATTTTTCGTGTTAACGAGCAATTCTGAAAAAATTGTGGTTTTTCGGTATTCGGCAAATCGCTATGACTTTAACAAATCAACGTTTCATTCCGATAAACCACAATTTTTTCAGAATTTCTCGTTAACACGAAAAATGTTACTCATCAAAAGTTAGGGGATAGGAGGTTTTATGGGGAGGAATGGCGCAAATTTGTAGGCCTGAAACGTCTATTCTTCCATGCATCCAAAACCTTTGTTTGTGTTTTTAGGCAGTCATTTTTAAATTTATATCTCAATTCAATAACGATAAATCAAAATACTAATATTTAGACCATAATATTTTTAAATCATTTTATTGCTTCATAAAATATTATATATTTTAGTTCTATTCAAGATCCTACCAATAAGAAAGATGATAAACATCAACGGCATAACAAATTTGTATCCAATTGAAGCTTCTAAAAATTTATCTCCATCTGGTAAAAATTTACCGACGGTATCACCAACGATTTTCGAGTCTATTCGAAAGAAATCTGTTAGAGAAAAATTTATTCCAAATTCGGATATTTTGGTTCCCTCTACATCTTTATCTCCAATGTTGGCGTGCCTCTCAACATCGGAGAACAACCTTGGAATTGTGTTTTTGGACAACGCTAACATGCAAGACAAGGACAATCATTTGAACAATATTGACATGACAACCAACAACATTGACATGAAGATCACCAATCTTGATTTAAACAAGATCGACGTGCAGAACGCCAATATTGATGAGCTCAAACCAACAGCGCCAAGTCCAGAAGTACAAATCTTCAATACTTGGATCCCAATAGATCATCATCACTATGTAATCGAAAATGAAACAAATGAAGAAACTAATGTGAGTAATTTTACAAGATGGATACATCCTTGGGGTCCAAAAAATCAATTTTTCAAAAAAAATGTTCAACTTTTTCTTAAAAACTGGGCCTGTTCCTCCGGTCCTTGTAATTGTACTTGTAAAAAATTTACAAGTACAAGTCCAAATACAAGTACTTGTAAAAAAATTTATAATTAGAATCTATTTTCAAATCGCCATAACTTTAACAGGTCAACGTTTCAGACCTCCATTCCTCCCCCTAGAACCCCTACCTTCCCTCTAACTTTTCATGAGGAACATTTTTCGCGTTGGCAAGAAATTCTGGAAAAATTCTGGTTTTTCAGTATCCTCTGATTTTTCAGTATTATTCGAAAAATCGCTATAACTTTAACAGGTTAACGTTTCAGGCCTCCATTCCTCCTCCTAGAACCCCCACCTACCCCCTAACTTTTCATGAGGAACATTTTTCGCGTGACGAGAAATTCTGAAAAAATTCTATTTTAAAGTTTGACCATTTTTCGAATAATATTGAAAAACCAGATTCAGTGTTATTAAAAAATGGTCATAACTTTAAAACAGAATTTTTTCAGAATTTCTCGTCAACGCGAAAAATGTTCTTCATGAAAAGTTAGGGGGTAGGCAGGGGTTCTAGGGAGAGGGATGGAGGCCTGAAACGTTAACCTGTTAAAGTTATGGTGATTTTTCGAGTAACACTGAAAAACCAGAGGCTACTGAAAAACCAGAATTTTTTCGGAATTTCTTGTAAACGCGAAAAATGTTCCTCATGAAAAGTTAGGGGGTAGGTAGGGGTTCTAGGGGAGGAATGGAGGCTTGAAACGTTAACCTGTTAAAGTTATGACGATTTGTGTGTACTTGTAAAAATTTACAAGTACAATTACAAGTACAAATGAAAATACAAGTACAATTNCCTGAAACGTTAACCTGTTAAAGTTATGACGATTTGTGTGTACTTGTAAAAATTTACAAGTACAATTACAAGTACAAGTGAAACTACAAGTACAATTACAAGGACCGAAGGAACAGGCCCACTATCAGAAAATGTTCGCCATAGCCAAAAAACGGTGGAAGATGTCATTTTTTGATTTTACGGTAAATTCTAAATTGCTAACAGCTTCGAGATAATTGCGTGTGAAGTTGGCTTACAAATACATGTTTTCGTTGTAATAAACAAAATTTTCTGAATTTTTTGCACAAAAGTTCAAAAACAAATATTTCTTTATGGTTAACAATTTACAGGGTGGTCCCAAAGTTCATATACACTTTTTATTTTGACGAATATTTATCTGAAATTTTGGCGAATATTTATCTGAAAATCATCCCATCTGGGCTAATTTTATGCGGGAAATCGATTGCGCGCATTGTCGATGCATGAAAAATTTTATCTGACCCTGATTCAGGCAATTTTTAATTCAATACATCATAACCTTCCATGAACCTTGAAAGCGCTTCCCTGATTCGTTTTCAGGTGTTGTCTTATTGAAACAAAATCGCTTTAATCAGAATCAGAAAAATGTTTTCATGCTTCGTAAAGCATATCGATTCCTCGAATTCAGTTATCGCAGGAAAATAATTTTTAAACAAAAATTCAAATATCCACCATGTCCCATAATCATGGAATGTTGTTATGTATGGAAGCGAAAATCGCCTGAATCAGGGTCAGATTAAATTTTTCATGGTTCAAAAAGTATCGCAATCGATTATTATTATTCCCAGACAGATGTTTTCCAGATTCAACAACTTATATCGAATTAAAAGTGTATACGAGCTTTGGGACCACCCTGTATAATTTACTGTAGGTAAGATATTTATGCATGAATTAGGCGATTTTTATGAAAAAATTTTGTATATTACTACGAAAATATGTACTTGAAAGCCAACTTCACATGCAATTATCTCGATGCCGTTAGCGATTCAGAATTTATCGTACAAACAAAAGTTGCTCCATTTTTCATGAATTTTCATAATATAATATCAACAAAACGTGGTAACTTTTTTCCAACCGGATTAGTCCTTTAATAAAAAAGACTTATTTTCCAGGAAAAATGAAGTAAAGAGAGCGTGTCATGAAAACTTATACGAGTTTAAAAAGACCGTATTTTAATCCATAAACTCTATCCAGTTTGTCTGTTGACCATTAATTCAACTTTTAAAGGTACCCTTCATAAACCCCGCTAACGTCGTTCAAGTGCTCAATTTATACGTCTCAAAATTTCAACCATCAGAAAATATATTAGACAAAGAAGAGGATATAGCTAAAAAATTTATTCAGAATTTGACAAAGAGTGATTTTGTTGATGACAGGACGAAGAGTGAGCTAAATGATATAATCACAAGTCCACAATCCTTCAATGTCATTTAAACGTGTAATAAAAAATATTATTTTTGTAATAAAAGTTTTATTTTTCTAATAAAAAGTATATTTGTGTAAGTTGCGCAACTAACTTTGCGCACAAAAGTTAGTTGCGCAACAAAGTTAGTTGCGCAACTAACTTTAGTAATGAGTAAAAGTTAGTTGCGCAACTAACTTTAGTAATGGGCAAAAGTTAGTTGCGCAATAAAATAAGTTAAAGGCAAAGTTTTTTGCTTAAAGGGGGGGGGTGTCAAATATGGCCGAGTAGAAAAAATTTTTAAATTTTTTTAACAAGTGACCCTTTAGGGGAAATTTATGCGAGAAATTGATTGCGCGCATCGAAAAAATCTGAAAAAATTTTTAAGGGATCAAAAAATTGAAAAAAATGCGTCAAAATTAGGGGTTATAAGTTTTAACCCCAAAAAAATCATTTTTAGGGGTAATTTTGTGCGAGAAATCGATTGCGCGCATCGAAAAATTCTGAAAAAATTTTTAAGGGGTCAAAAAATTGAAAAAAATGCGTCAAAATTAGGGGTTGTAAGTTTTAAAAAGGAAAAAATTACCAAAGAAAATGTTTTAAAAAACGCGTAATCATCATAAGACATTTCATTTTTACGATGCATATATAAAATCATAGCGTTCCGTGACAATGCAAACAAAGATGATATGTACAAAAAACGGTTAGGAGCATAAGTGAAAGTAAAATGGAGCTAAAGTCAGAGTTACAGTTAAAGTAAATAAAAGTTTGAGTAAAGTTCATCCTTGAGTTCTCGTCCTCAGTCGATCTCACTTGAATTCTCTTGAGACTTTACCAGTCGAACTCATTTGAGTTCCCCACCCTTGAGTTCTCTGAGTCGATCTCATCTGAGTTCTCCTCTAGGCGATCTCCCTCGTATTCTACCCAATTCAATCTAACTTGAGTTCTCCCCCCCCCCCCCCCCCCT
>OZJO01006995.1:24269-51516 GCA_900406225.1 Acrobeloides nanus
CCGCTATGGAAGTCTTCGAAAAAAAATTTCGATTTTTTAGAAATGGGACCGGGGAGGGAAAGACGGGCTTTAGGAACTTTCACAACGGAAGTTCACAACGAAAAAAGCGGAACTTCCACAACAGTATTTTTAATGTACAGGAATCAAGGGGTTAAAAAATTGAATTTTAGACATTTTTCCAGCTGATTTTTTGTATCCAGGGGTTTTTCGATATGGGGAACTCGAATATGACGGAATTTTTTGTTTTTGATCACGGGAAAATCGACCGTTGTGGGAGTTCCGCTTTTTCGTTATGGAAGTTCCTAGAGCCGAATGATGGAAGAACAGAGGAAGGGGAGGGAAAATGAAGGAGGAGAGATTATTGGATGTATTTAAAAATACGCCCAATAATTAAGCGTACATAATTAAGTGTATTTTTAAAAAGAATGTAAAATTCAGGGTTTTCGTGTCAATACTCCGACTAATTCAAACGAGGTCTTTAGTGCGCCGCCTCATCAAGATATGAGCATCGCTAAATAATATCATTGGGGCAAACATTCGGGAACACCCAAATTTTGTTTAAAAATGAAAAAATTTTGTTTTTGGGGTGTTGATAAAATTTTGGATGTTGAAAAAAATGGTGAAAAATTGATTTTTTTGTTCTCAGCCTGGGGGGATTCTTAACGCAGTCTTTTTTTCTGTAATTGGTTATTGTTTTTCAATTTTTCTTATTACTAGAAAATCTGATACAAATCTGCTGTTAACCGCAAAAAATTTGTTGTCCAATAATCATCTTGTTGGTATTACGCAAATTAATTTTGTTTTATTTTATTGCGCAACTAACTTTTTGAACAACTAACCCATTACTACAGTTAGTTGCGCAACTAACTTTTATGAGCATCATAGACATTACTAAAGTTAGTTGCGCAACTAACTTTTGTGCGCAAAGTTAGTTGCGCAACTAACTTTCCGAAAGTTAGTTGCGCAACTAACCGCGCAACTAACTTTAGTAATGGCCTGTTCAATCGATTCAATAACACATTTTGGACTTTCTAGTACAAAGTTATTAAGTAGAGTTTTATGACTAGTTAATTCTTTTAAGATCCATGGTCGATTCCAATTGTGTAGAGTGAAATCACTTTTCACTCAACACAATTTGAATCGACCACTGGAATTAGAAGCTTTAACCCCTCGACGGCCACTGTGTCCAAGCGCCCTAAATGTCACCCGAGCACTTTATATGCCACTCAACAAAAAAGCAAAGGGCTTTTTGATCTGGATTTTTTTCAAGAGGGTTTGAGGTCTTTTTGGGACAATAAAATTTGCATATTTCCCTCGCTAATATATTTTTAATACATTTGTATAAAGGTAATTATGTAAATTTTTGGCATCATTTTTAATAAATTTTGTATACCTCGTGAATTCATATTCGTTTTCGATGATCTTTTTTATTCGTGTTGCTCGTGGCTAGAACTGTCAGAATATGAGGTCGCTTTTCGAATTTGACAACGAAAAAGATCCCAAAACTTCAATTAAAATTTTATACACGTACACGGCATTGTATTGGAGTTTTAGGTACATTTTCGATGACAAATTAGAAAAGCGACCTCATATTCTGACAGTTCTCGCCACGAGCAACCCAAATAAAAAAGATCATCGAAAACGAATATGTATTCACCGAGATATACTCAATTTACGACATACATGTTAAAATTTTGGGTGAAATTTATGGGCGCTTGGACACCGTGGCCCTCGGAGGGTTAAGAAACAAAGTTTTTGAAAATTTTTCTTTATCATAAATGTTATCCTTATGTTTTTTTACCCTTGACCCTCCAAAGCGAGATCCCCTCCGATCCTGCGAGACCCTCTGGTAAAATTTTGCCGGGTTGTAGATTTGTTGTTTTGATCCTCCGTATCGGCTGTCTATGATTTTATTAATGCCTTTTACTAATTGTTAATTAAAAGTATTCATAAAGAAATAATTTTACACCAAAATCGCATTACATTAGGTCCCGCAAAAGATCGAGTTAAGGTCAACATGTACTAAAGTCATAAATATTCCGGCATAACACTTTGGTTTACGACCTTCGACTTTATAAGTCCATAGCTATTAAAAAATTGGATAGGCCCAAAGACTACAAACTGATTCCTTAATTGACATGATAATCTCATGATTGTTAGGTCGCTTTGTCTGAATGATAATTAAAAAAATTATTGATACAGAAGTAATTTTAAGTAAAATATTTGGACTATCCAAAGCTAAGTGAGGTCAGTGTGCACTAAAGTTGTAAACCGGATTCCGATGATAAGGTTCCGATGATAAAAATTTCGTAATGTGTAATTCGTAATTTTAAACTCAGTCATACTTGTTACATTGGAAAACGTTTGTTCATTGTATTGTTATTCAAAACATCAATAAAAACACAAAGTATAACAAAATTGAAAGCTAATAACAAATCAATATTCAAAATTTAAAATGTGAAGGTTATGGTGTAAGAACAATAGCTTTTCTACAGTTTCATCTCCCAATAGGCTTCGTAGCGGGTCCAATATTTCTCCAGCCGTCGAAAACAAACGCTCGGATTCAACAGAACTTAAGGGAGTCGACAAATACTTTCTCACAAGATTCATGAGTAACTCCCATGAAGAATATGCGTTTATCCAAAACACGTATAGGTCACTCGTTATTGGTATAGGTTTAGACGAAAGATATTCATTAACAACCTAAAATTCGGCTATGTATTAGAGTTAATTCATAAGCTAATATGGCAACCCTGGGCCTACCCCATTTTTAAATGTTAACAGGCATCATTTTTGGATTAAAAAAACCCACCATCACAAAGATCGCCATTCTCTAATAGTCGCATATCTGGGATTCCATGACAAATCGCTTCATTCACTGACGTACAAACGCTCTTTGGGAACTTGTAATATCCAAGTGGTGACGGATAACACTCGCGTTCGATACATGCTTCATGCACCACACGATCAATCTCGTCGGTGGTCACGCCGGGTGCAATCATTTGCGCTGCTTCATCCAACACTTCACGCCCAAGTCTGCCAGCAACTCGCATTCCTTCTTGTTCCTCTTCATTTAGTATCTTCAATGGAAAATTTGTAACATAAAGAATATAGGGTGGGCCAAAAAACTGTACTTTTGCGTTTTTTTGGTGAAAATTTTTCAAAATTTTTTTTCAACAATCACCTATAAAGGGTATTTTCATGCAAGTTTTGAAAATTTTTCGCCAAAAAAAGCAAAAGTACTGTTTTTTGGCTCACATGTAATTAGAAACATACCAAAATTTGCCTACTAAGTTTGGTGTTACGTTCTGACAAAGAAACACCTTCAGGATGAAGTGCATAATCCGGTCTCGGTATTCTCTCTGGCACAGATCTGCGAGGAGACAATTGAGCTGGTCGCAGAGTGCCGGTGAAGCGGTAGTTCGGAAATGAATTATATGATTCGATTTTGATGTGATTGGTTTTGTGAAGCGACCAACTGCCTTTATCAGTTTCTAGGCTTACTTAGTAACAGGCATAACTCTTGATAAGAAAAAATGAAATCCTAGACACATTTTTTGCTGCTCGTCCCCCTTTCCAACGACACCTCGATCATGACCCTAGCATTTATAGTTTTTGAGAAAAGTTACTTTCTTTCTATTAATAACGCTTTATGACCCCCTCAAAAATTCACTTTTTGGACTCTAGCTTAAAATTTTCCATCAGCGGGAGGTATCGAGACACACATAAAAATAAACTAGAATTCCTGGCCGATATCCATGGCCAAGTTCCTTTTCATAAGTCGGGCATCGAAAAATGTAAAAATCGCTAACAAAGTATGCATGTAAAAATTGAAAATTTTTTAGATTAGCGAAATTTGCCATAATTTATATATATTCGGGAAATTCATGAAAAATGGAGCATTTTTTGTTTTCACAGTAAATTCTGAATCGCTAAAGGCTTTGAGATAATTGCGTTTGAAGTTGGTGATTTTTTGAAATTTGTTTTAAATTTGAATTTGCCGCCAAGACTCTAATTCAAATTCTTGGCGGGAAATTCAAATTCAAAATAAATTTCAAAAAATCGCCAATTTCAAACGCGATTATCTCAAAGCCATTAGCGATTCAGAATTTACTGTGAAAACAAAAAATGCTCCATTTTTCATGAATTTCCCGAATATATATAAATTATGGCAAATTTCGCTAGTCTAAAGAATTTTCAATTTTTACATGCATACTTTGTTAGCGATTTTTACATTTTCGATACCCGACTTATGAATAGGGACTTGGCCATGGATATCGGCCAGGAATTCTAGTTTATTTTTATGTGTGTCTCAATACCTCCCGCTGATGGAAAATTTCGAGCTAGAGTCCAAAAAGTGAATTTTTGAGGAGGGTCATAAAGCGTTATTAATAGAAAGAAAGTAACTTTTCTCAAAAACTATAAATGCTAGGGTCATGATCGAGGTGTCGTTGGAAAGGGGGACGATAGGCAATAAAAACGTACTTTAAATTGTGGAAAACGCATTTGTAGAAAAAAGTTATGATAAAAATAATGAAAGGGTCCGGAGGCAGGTTTTGGCGAAAAATGATACCTCGGTTTCTCCACAAGTTTAAAAGCGCGGGATCTAACTTATATGCTTTCGTTAATCACTCACTAGGTACTTAAAAATAAACTAGACTTCAACTTGGCAGCAACACTTTTTGGCGTAGTACCACCCCTTGTGCGACTTTTCCAGACATTGCCTCTTAAGTGTCTTAGAATAATTTTTAGAACATTTTAACAGCAAAAATTTGTAAAAATTGAATTCTATACTTGCAGAACCCTCTTTGTAAGTGTATCACTGCTCGGTTTGCAATTGCTAAGAGGGTATTTGGCTCGGTCAGTGATCGACTCAAGGAAGCTCACGATGATTGAGACCGAACTTCGAGCGCCAATGGCGCTCGGCTCCTGGTTCTATTTAAAAATAATAATAAAGAGAAAACTGAGTTAATTGTTAGTACACTAGCGTAACAATTTTGCAACTTATCCAGTACGATTGGTAATGCGAGCATTATTATTATTGTTGAACATTTCAAAATTGTTATTTATAGGATGAGCACGAACATAAAGCGGATGCAAAGTTTTCGTTGTGCCAAGTGTTACGATTGGAACGGGAAGGTCCTGGAATTGGTAAGATTGAGAAAAAAATTTCAAATTATACTGGAGAATTCGCTCCAGGGGAGAATTCGAATCGGCGTAGTAAATGTGCAAGTGTCAAATGGATTTGCATTTCTGCAATCTTTTTTTGGGGTTTCAATCTTTTTCTTTTTGGGGGTTCAATTCACCACACGGATTGTGGACCATAAACCTGACGACGATTCGATGCAATTCAGTGTCTTCATTCTTATTAGGCAATTCAGCACTGTTGAAGTCATTGATCTCGTGGCTTAATTCTGTCGTTCGGATCCATGATGACTTAAGTATGCATGAGCAGTATGCCGCGTTTCTGGAATTCTATTACGCTGACGAATGCGGCGGTCTTCCTGAAGATTTGCTTCTTATCAATTTCATAGAGCAATTGATCGGATTTCAACTTGAATACACGAGTAACGATATCAGGTCGAGAATTCCAAGCTTGCTGAAATGACGTTCCACCCTCCGAAAAAACCATAAGGGTTACCGCTTATGCTTTTTCCGATCCTCGATTGGTAAAGGGGAAAGATTGCCATCCAATTTTCCTTATTGTCTGCATCTCTGATGACAACATATAATAGATTATCCATAAAATTTCATTTTTGTTCAATTTTAAATTTTAGTCAAATTTGTCAGACTATTCGTTTAAATGATTTATTTTTTTAGACTAGTAATCTATTCTTAGGTTGAACAAAAATTTAATCAGGAGACATCTGGACTTGATCTTTTTTTCCGGTGTTGAATCAAACAATAAACTCGTTGTCCAAAGCACATAAACATTTATTGAAGGAAACGAGAAAAATGTTTAAAAATAGTACTGTTTTGTCAGCGTTATGTCCTCTTCGATTGTGATTTATTATTTGATGAACAAAATTCCATATCGGAAGAGGAACCGGTTCAAAAAATTGTGAAGCGATCAAAGGGATGATATAATTCAAAAAATAGAAAATATCATAAAATATCGTTAAGAGAATATCAAATATCTCGATAAAGAAAATTTTTTAATTGTTCGGCTATCTAAAATCGATATTTTCACAGAAAATCATAATTTTTTGAAATTTTGGCTCATTGTTGACTATGTGTAGGGACTGGGTCTCATCTCAAGGAGCTTCTCGATGGATTTTAAGGAAATAACAACAACTCAATCGCTTGATTTTGCGGAATCTTTGAAATTCTGGCGTGTTAACAAGTTGACCAAGACCCACCGATAGCCGAAATCCAAACATGTGTTTTGGCCTTAAAATGCTATAATTTTGACAAAAATCAATGTTATAGGTATCGAAATCAAATCAAATTTCCAAGTTTTTTATGTCATCTTGTAGAGCATTAATTACTCTATAATACTGAAAAAAATTTTGTCCGAAATGCTCTTTTCTAAGGAGATATGACCACTTGTTTTATGCGAGCAAACTTATAAATCAACCCAATAGTTTTTGTTTTAGTTTATAAATCGAGTTTTCTTGCATCTCAATGTCTCTGGATCTTAAATCTATTAGTAGGATTGTCATTGCGCACATTTGTATTTGTTATTATGTTGATCAGGAGACACCTGAACTTGACCTTTTCCTTTGGGCGTTGGATCAAACAATAAACTCGTTGTCCAAAGAACGCGTAAAAATTTATTGAAGGAACTAAAAAATGTTTAGAAATGGTACTGTTTTGTCAACGCCCTGTTCTCTTAGATCGTGATTTATTATGCTGATGAAAACATTCCATATCGGAAGAGGAACCGGTTCAAAAACGTTTGAAACAATCAAACGAAAGGGATGATATAATTTAAAAAATATCATGAAGAGAATATCAATTTTCTTAATAAAGAAAAAAGTTTTTTAATTAATCGGCTATCCATGTCCCATCGATTTTTTATGCCTCCTATAAAAATAGTATGCGTCCCATCAATTTTTTATGCTGATTTGATTTTTCTTTAAATATATTAATATTTATTATAAAAAATAATGAATACTAATAAATAATGAATGCCCAGAGTGCCATTCCCTTCCCTATGCGACTTGGATAACCTCTATCTTTTAAAATCTTAATCACAAAATTTTTTCCCAATAACATGGAAAAAATGTGATATAAGATTGTCGGATTTAAAAGATTGGATACCCCTCCAAAAATGCCTATTTTACAGCTAGTAAACTCTACTGAAGGTCCAAAGGATCCAGATCAAGTTGTTTTGAAAAGAAATAAGACAAATCAAGTTGTTTTGAAAAGAAATAAGACAAGTCAAGTTGTTTTGAAAAGAAATAAGACAAGTCAAGTTGTTTTGAAAAGAAATAAGACAAACGTGAGCAAAAGCGGAAAAACAATTAATAGACAAAAAAATTATACATTATCTCAGATGATGATATTGTCCAAGATAGCGGAGATGGCAATAGTGAAAATTTTAAAGGCTTTTCAAGGACCTTCTCGGTGATTTATGCGTCAGCGAAACGTACTGGGCCCATAAATATTAATCGTGCAATAAAACTGTTCTTTTAGCCACTAATCAAGTACTAGAGCTAAAAGACTCCGATATTTACAACCAGCCACGTAGCGAGAAATCGACTATGGGGGGGGGGCAATCCGGAAAAATTTTTTTACCAAAATCATAAGGGGGGACCCTTATGATTTTTTTCACATTTTTTGCCGAAAAATTGACAAAATCATAAGGGTCCCCCCTTATGATTTTTTTTCAAAAATTTGTTTAAAAATTGAACAAAAACATAAGGATGGACCAAGGCGATTTTTTTTACAAAAATTTATTTTTGTTGACAAACCCATGTATAAAAGAAAAAATCAGCGCCGCTGGCGAAAATTTTTTTAAAAAATGCTTGTTTTTAAGCTGAAAATGCTCAGAAAATTACAATTTTTGCTAAAAAATCAGTGGCGTAGCCAAAATCCAAGAATGGGGGGGGGGGAACCTTTTCAAAAAAATTTTTTTACCTTGGTCCCCCCTTATGTTTTTTTGAAAATTTTTCAAAAATTTGGGCAAAAACATAAGGGGGACCAAGATAATTATTATTTTTAAAAAATTTCAAAAATCATTTTAATCTCCTGTTTTTTTGCGCCGACAGGCGCGAAAAGTGCAGTTCGCGGCCCTCGTTTGAATTTTTTTCCAAAATTGTGTTATTTGAGAGATCTAATGTAGAGAAGTGTTATTAAGTTTTCGTGTCACCCCCCCCCCCCCCCCCCCCCCCCCCCCCCCCCCCCCCCCCCNCCCCCCCCCATTTTTCGGGACCCTCGCGGCTCAGGGGGTCGTAATTACGACCCCCTATTCAAGTATGACTTGCACCACTCCCCCCTGCTTGTGCATGTATGGGCTTAACTTCATGGTATAATATATTTTAGGAACTACGATAAAGACGGCTATTTAAGACCAAATAGCACTTCACTTACGAAACATTCTAGCTCAAATCAATCTTCTGCTGCTAATAAATCATCTGCCAAATCCGATTATTCGGTTAACATCGATGGGTAAGCCCAGAGGCCGACAGTGAGGCGCGACTCACATCACTTCACATTACAAAGATGTGAGATGAAGTGAGGTATTTTTTGTCTACTGCATATATCGCACCATCTAAAAAAGTTGAGATGTGAGGTGCTCATGCCTCACTGTTAGCCCCAAAAAATCGTTCCTTTCATTTAACAAATTTTTAGGAAATATGATGAACCAATCTATTTGGATCCCACACAGCAGTTAATCCCTGCTACTAGCCCACTCTTGGAAAACGCTCCAAGACCTGAGAGTTGTTATGTAAAATCAACTTACCTACCGCTTCCCAGCAAAAATCATAATGTAATTATTCCCAAAGAAGCTAGGCCTTCGTCCAAGTAAAATTCAAATTTTTGACAAAAAATTAAAAATTTTTTTAGGAAAATTGGTTGCTATGTCTTGTTGGCTATACTGGTTGTTTTAATACTGTTTTGGATTTGTTATATATTTTTGAGATGAATAAATCTTAAGTGTATATTGAAACGAAGGTTTTTCTTTCAGGTTCTTGTTGACATATCGTTTCAGGAGCAATAGGAACGAATGCACCGCACAGTTTTTTAAGGAATTGACCGCACAGAATCTTCCGTGTGAATCTTTCGCACATTTTTGAATTTTTTCACATTTTTTAAAGATTTTTTGCCAATCGTCTCAAAAAATACGATTTTATTGAAATTCAGGCAACTTTTATTAATGCAAAAAATGTGCGGTAGATCCGTGTGGGCGCGAATGGTTTTGTAAGCGGATTGAGGCTTAGGCTTGGGCCTAGACTTACAAGGAAGAGTGTCAATCAGGGACAGCATCGCCAAGTGGGTTTCGGTTTGGGGGGGGGGGAAGTACTATAGAAAATTTTTCGGGCAAAAATATAAGGGGGACCATTAGGAAAATTTTTTCATTTTTTCAGATTTGGGGGGAGGAAGCTTCCCCCCCCCTTTCTTTGCGCCACCGATCAGGAATTTTCGCGATATTTTCGTGCCAAAAGATAGATAAAAATATTTCAAAGTTACTGGAAAATTTTTTTTACTAACAAGGTTCCTACTTCGAGTAACGGATCTCATATTTATTAATCTCAATATTTTTGGAAATAATTTTTCAAAAAATTTTATATTGATATGATATATAACACATTAGGGAATAAATCAAAGATTTTAACATAAACGATCTTATTAACCCTATATATTCCGAATCTTTGCCACACGAAACTTCATTTAGTTCACAGCTTAACATTTATTCAACAAACAAAGTCCACCGGATGGAGGAAAATAAAGAGGTGAGTGAAGTAAAATTTAAATTTTGAGAATTTCTTGACTTAAAGGGGCGTAACATTTATAGCCTATTCTCGAAAAATCAAAAAAATTTCGATTTTCTATTAAAAATCGACTTTTTAGGGTAATTTCTAGGCTAAAAATCGATTGCGCGCATTCCCGAAGCGTGAAAATGCTTCCTTGACTCTGATTCAGGGAAATAGATGTGTGTATTGAAGCGAGATTATGAAAATTTTGGATTTTTCTTCTAAAATCATCGTTCTAAGGGTTATTTTATGCGAGAAATCGATTCAGCGCATCCCCGAAGCGTCAAAATGCATCCTTGACCATCGTCCTTGAAAAATTATGTTTCTATCGCAACGCTTCGGTGATGCACTGAATCGATTTCTCGCATAAAATAACCCTTGTTAGAACGATGATTTTAGAAGAAAAATTCAAAATTTTCATATTTTCGCTTTAATACACACATCTACTTCCCTGAATCATGGTCAAGGAAGCATTTTCATGCTTTAGGAATGCGCGCAATCAATTCTTCGCATGAAATTACCCTCAGAAATATGATTTTGAGAAAGAAATTTAAAAAATTTTCGGTTTTCGCTTCAATACACACATCTTTGCCCTGAATCAAAGTCAAGGAAGCATTTTCATGCTTCGGAAATGCGCGCAATCGATTTTTCGCCTAGAAATTATCCTAAAAAGTCGATTTTTAGAAGAAAATCGGGAAATTTTTTTTCGATTTTTCGAGAATAGGCTATAAATGTTACGCTCCCTTTAAAAATTGGATTTAAAATTTACAACATTGGTCGATTTTAGGAGGACAGCTTTGAACTAGTGGATGATTCTTATGAAATTGTTTCTTTGGAAAGTTTCAAAGACACGGCAGAAGACGATTCAAATGATGATCAAATTGGGTCTAAGTTATTTGCTCTTGATGTGGAAGAGGCTCAAATTCATACGGATTCTGGTTCTTATTGTTTGAAGCTCTATGTCAATGAAATATACATGTACGGTATAAGCATGAGCTTAAAGGGGGTGCATTTCACGACCATTTGAGAGAACAAAAATTTTTGCAGCGGCTTATTGGTGACAAAGGTCGCGGGTTTGAATTCCGCTTGGAGCAAAATTTTTTGCACAAAATAAAAATCGAAAAAAAATTTTCGATTTTTATTTTGTACAAAAAACTTGCACAAAATAAAAGCGGGATTCGAACCCACTACCTTTGTGACCAATAAGCCGCTGCTTTATCACTGCACCACCGATGCTTATTATGGAAAAACGTACTTTCAAACCAAATACTAGTATAAAAGGTCGAAAAAATCTATATTTTTCCTGAATCTGGGTCAAGGAAGCATTTTCACGCTCCGGGAAGGGGGGCATTCTGGGCGATAGCCTCCTGTCGGTCGAAAATTAAAAATTAATGTTTGGGTACCTGCGACTATGCTGTAGGCCCCTTCAGGCAAAATGGACACAATTGCCAAGAATTGACGGTTTCCCTTCATCCGTTATGTTACATTTGCGCTTCAATACATAACTCGTATTACTGGACAAAAGATCTTTGAAGTGCACAATCGATTCCTCTCATCAAAATTGCCCAGAAAAGAAGGTTTCCCGTCAAAATCGATTATTTCCAATTTTCGTTTCAATATAACCATGTGCTCTGAAAATAAGGGAAATTACTGGAGTAAAGATTTTAATGCACGCAATCGATTTCTAAAAAACCCCAGGAACCGCTTTCCATTCGAAATTTTGTAAGGCCGTTTCGGAGATAGTTGACGGACGGACACACATTTCTTAGTTAAAGGACCAGTCCAGTAATTTACAATCATATGAAAAAATGATGTATTCGGAAAGATCATGAAAAATGGAGCATTTTTTGTTTTTACGGCATATTCTGGATCGTTGTAGTTTTCGAGATAATTGCGTTTGAAATTTTGAATTTGTGTACATGTTTTCGTTGTAATACACAAACTTTTTGAATTTTTTTGCGGAAAAATCGATTTTGCATCGATTTTTTAAATTTTCATAAAATGAACATTGTAGCAATTTTTTATAGCTAAATGAGACGAACAAAATGACACCAAAACTATCCAATTTGAACATTGTTTCGGGTTATTGAAACGAAAATTCTGATTCATGTTTTCGTTTCAATAACCTAAAGCAATGTTCAAATTGGATAATTTTGGTGTCGTTTTGTTATTCTCATTTAGCTATAAAAATTGCTACAATGTTCATTTTATAAAAATTTAAAAAATCTATGCAAAAATCGATTTTTCCGCAAAAATTCAAAAAAGTTTATGTATTACAACGAAGAGCTTGTAACAAATTTAAAATTTCAAACGCAATTATCTCGAAAACTACAACGATCCAGAATATGCCGTAAAAATAAAAAATGCGCCATTTTTCATGATCTTTCCGAATATATCAGGTTTTCATATGGTTGTAACTGGGCTGATCCTTTAATGCAGTAGATAAGCTATTTTTTTAATGAAAAAGAAATAAAAAATTTTAGGGTCGCTATGATGGGTTCCATCTCAACTTGCATAGAAACCCACTTTATATTAAAACCACATTTGCAACTTCATGAAGACGAATTTTACCTTGAACTATGTGCTCGAGATTTTGAAGCAGATATAGCCAATTTTAATGGCTATACAGTAAAACTTGTGGATTTATATGTAACATATCGAACATTTTTGTTTGCATTTTAATTCTAGGATCCAGAAACAGGCCTTGTTATACTCGAAACCCAGCTCAAACTATCCAAAGAAGTCAAGATTTTTAAATTGCCTAAAGATCATGTACCGGTTCTGATTCAAGTTGATGAGAATAGGAATTTTTTGCTAGACGTCGACCTAGGATGGACAGTGTTGCAACTTAAATATGAAATAAGTCGGCATACTGATATACCGGAGATGAACTTTGAGTTGAACTTCAAGGTAAATCAAAAATAGGCTTACAAGAGAAGATCCCAGCATGTGACACCCAGATTGTTTTCAAACCAAATTCACAGAGGTCGCGGGTTCGAATCCCGCTTGAAGCCAAGTTTTTTTGCACAAAGTAAAAATCGAAAAAATTTTTAAAAATTTTCCGAAAATTCTCTTCCCCTCTCATCAGACTGCTCGTTAGCTACAATATAAAAATGTTGCCAACAAATTTAATTTTAAATTCCTGAATCGGAGGTCATTTCTAGTGTCTTTAGAATACAGTTATGGCACCAGATGCTTTGTTATGCTCATATCATATTATGAGAGCTAGTATGATAAGATTAACAATGCCAAAATTGAGAAATGCTGAGATAATAATTTTCAAAGAGCTTGAAGTTGATGCAATTTTTGCCATGATAAGAGAACGCTTCAAGTTTTGGATGGTACACTTCGACTATACATATACCACCAACTTCGTTAATTTTCAGGTGTACTAGCCTAGACATGCGTGTGCTTATAACTTATCTTACTGTTGAGAACGGATGAACCAAAAAGAGTTCGATTCAAGCTGTCTGAATTCCAATAATGATTGAAATCGTTTGTACCGATTTGTTCGATTTTCCACTTTTAGCCAAACTTTATCTAACAATGTTATTCGTTGGAAATTTCAAGTCGATTGTTCGATTTCGAATCGCTATTATTTGTCAAGTCAAATTCATTCGCTTTATCGCACAGAGCTTTACCCTAAACATTCCTTATTTTAGCCTTCAGCTTTGTGCTGCCTTACTGCTACGTTTATCCTTGTTTTATTTCTAGGAAATTTTTAAATTAGGCAAAAGTTTTCATACCCGACCAGGAATCGAACCCGGACCTCCTGGCTACTGTCCAAGAGCACTACCATTGTGCTACCGAGACCTACAACTGATGACCGTTAATTGGTGAATACTTGACGGTGTATTTTCCACTACTCTTTTATTTCTAAAACATTTTGAACTTATTTTCGAGCCCTCAAACCTTCAACGTGAAAACCAACTTATTTTTCGAGCCCTCAAACTTCAACGTGAAAACCAAGCGCATAAATACGACACCAACGATGAAAATTTTTTAATATTCTCCAATCGCGACTACATAGAAAACTCAAAAAAGATTTCAAATTCTCCAAAAAAGTGATAACGTAATATCTAAACGACTCCAAGTTTCAATACATATAAAAATTCATGAAAACATGGTTTTTAGAATTTTTTCTCTTAATAGATTACTAAAAAATTATTTACAAGAATAGCATGTTTTCGAAAAAATGATTTCGGTGACCCTGGTTCTTTAACAAAAAAAGCTATAAATTTATTTTATTTAGACTTTCCAAAGCGATCTTCGATCTTGCATACAAACGGGAATGGTGGGTTACCAGCACCCATTTGTCTTTCCAATGTCGGTGGTTTTTCCGGGATTACAGAATACTAAAAAATTTACTAAAATAAACTCTATATGGGGTAATCGATTACCTTAAACATATTAAGGAGATTGGCTATAAATAGATAAACCTCCATTCTTGCTAAGCTTTCGCCTGGGCAGACTCTTTTTCCAATTCCAAAAGTAATTACTTGATCGCTATTTTTGAAGTTTCCATTCGAATCGAGAAAACGTTCTGGCATAAATCTGTTTGGGTCTGGGAAGAGCTAAAAGATAAAATTTTAAAAACTCAAGGTTTTCGCTTCGATAACCAGACTAATTTGAATTGAATTTTTTTTGGAGCTACTCACAATAAGGGGGCCACCTATATGAAAATTTTTTTTGAAATGATCCTCTAAAGGTAAAAACATGCGGGGTATCTGAATTTGATATTTTCGAAGCAAGGAAACACTGGCACTAGGCCTTTTGTTACCATTACGGGGTTTTTTCGAGGCGACCTTCCATTACGGATGGTTATAACTTTTTAAGGACGTTGTTGATTTTAATACGGTAAAAGCACAGATAATCTCCAATGCCTAAACTATTTTTTGCGCGTTTCGCTGTTGTCCATGATGACCTTGATTGAACTTAAAAAATTGATTGAAAAAAGTTATTTTATAACGGGACATGCACTGTCCCGTTATAAAATAACTTTTTTCAATCAATTTTTCAAGTTCAATCAAGATCATCATGGACAAAAGTGAAACGGGCAAAAAATAGTTTAGGCATTGGAGATTATCTGTGCTTTTACCGTATTAAAATCAACAACGTCCTTAAAAAGTTATAACCATCCGTAATGGAAGGCCGCCTCGAAAAAACTCCGTGACGGTAACGAAAGGCCTAGTGTCGAAACACTTCCCTAATTCAGGAAAGACGTATTGTGTATTGAAGCGAAAAGTCGCAAAAATTCAATTTTTGCATAAAAACGACCCCTTTTGGGGTAAAAATGTGCGAGGAATTTATATTAAACTTTGTTAAAGCTCAAACTTTTTGCAATATTATAGTTAACCAATGATTTAACCCAATTAACAAATGATTTTTTCGAATTTTCGCGTCGATATACAGCTTTTCTTGGATCCGAGGGATTTTATAAATGTCAAATTTGGATTCACCGCATGTTTTTACCCTTAGAGGGGCACATGCGACCTAGGCGTCACGAAGTTTGAAGCCAACCGGTATCTGAGTCAAAGAGGTCGTATATAGGGGTTTTTTCATGCCAAGAACACGAATTCGGGATTCGTTTCGCTTGTATCATCGTGTAAAGGGGTGATTTTGACATTTTGATTTTTTTTCGAAAATTGCTTTTTTTCGAAATTTTTTTAGAAAATGGCTAACTTTTTACCCAAAAAAGCTTCTTGAAAGCGGTTTTTTGCTTTCAACATGTAGAGCAAAGCGAGCTGAACATTTTTATGTGTTCGCTTGTTAGCCAGACCCTTTTTAATATAGATAAATTGAGTCATTTATCTATATTCATTGAAAAATTCAAGATTGACCATTTTCGGAAAAACACTCACAGCTTGTAAATTAGGGCATGTGTCATTATGGTGTCACGTTTTGTTGGAAAGGGCAACGTTTTGTCTACGAAATAAAAAAGATTCGAGTTCCAAATATTTATCGCAAAATTTCGCCGATGATTTTTGAGGAAAAATGATGAATTAGACCCCTAAAGACGAATTGGAGTGCAATAACTTTTTTCTGTAAATTAATTTTGATGTGAAATCGTTTTTGTTAGCTAGATCAGTATTAGAGCTATCTCTTTTGTCTTGGGTGTGACCCCTGTAAATATATTTTTGGGGTCAAACACTTCAATCTAGTTATAAGAAATGGCTCAACTCCATTTTTAAGGATGGTGCCTGCTTTTAAGGATGGTTCCTATTTAGACACTTTTCAAGGTCCAGAATAATTTTCATTATGCTTTTCTACCATTTTAAATAATGGGGAACAAAATGCAACAAGTACCAATCAAAAATTCGAAACTTTGAAATTTTCCATTTTTGACCCCTTGGTCCTCCCTTATGTTTTTTCCCATTATGAACCCCTGATTTTACGTTTTTTCTAACTTTCCGACATTTACGTGATGATACAAGAAAAACTAATACCGGATTCGTGTTCTTAGCATGAAAAAACCCCTATATATGGCATTTCGAGCAAGATACTCACAGGCTTCAGACTTTGTGACAAAAGGTCGCATGTGAGGGGCCATTTCCAGAAAAAATTTCACATGTCTGCCCCCCCCCCTATTGTGTAGTAGCTCCGATTTTTTTAGTAGAATACCACATTCGATATGCGCTTGAAAATGGCTTTTTAAATTTCGAAAATTCATTCATGATAAAAGCTCAAGGTCTTCGCTTCAATAACCAGACTAATTTGAATTAAAAAATATCCAAATTTCAATTTGATCTAGAACTTCAGAAAAACAGTTGTAGATATTGATTCTTTTGCAAAAGGTACTCAAAAAATCATGAATTTTCAGAATATTTCGTTTTTTGGACATATTTTTCTGATAAACGTTCCTTTAACTAACCTTTTCATCATGTAAAACGATCGAAGCTTGAGGTCCAATAGTGGTATGCTTCGGAATAAAATAGCCCTTAATTTGAACATCCTTGGTTGTGCGGCGAAAAGGAGCCATGCCAATCGAAATTCCGATACGTAAAATTTCCTAAAAAGCGAAAAAATTTTTGTTTTCCTTACCAATAAACTTTTACTTGAATTACAGCATTGGTATAATGTAGATTAGGTTTATCTTCTAAAGTGATGAACCGATCACTTCCAACCACGGTGTCTAATTCTTCATGAAGTTTTTTCTGAACTTCCGGATTGAGAAGCAAAAAAATCATTCCCATAGCTAAAAATTTTATTTTATTTTTTTAGTTTTAAGCCTAACTTACAGTAGTGGGCGTATGGTCAGGTAAATTTTCGAAAAAAGCGCTATTCTCTCGACCCAAGGCGCGATCAGTATTTGAATCGGTTGAGTTAAAACTTTTGTGTTACAATCTGTTGTGTTGTTGAACAACAGTCTTAACGTGCAAAACTGGATGTTGTGTTGTGCAACAAAATATTCTATTGTGTACAACACAACAGTTTTTTCCGTTGTGTTAACACAACACAACAAATTACAACAGAATCATTCTGTTGTACAACACAACAGAAAATTTGTTGTATAACAGATTCAAATACTGGGCACGACCCTTCTTTAGCCGACGTCGCCCCCCCCCCTCCCCCGACTCTAGTCAGGTAAAATAGAAAATTACGAAATTTTCAAAAAAATTCTTTAATTTCATTTTTATATTAAAAATTTCTTGAAATCTTAAAAAATTTGTTAAATGTCAAAGGGTATAACTTTTAAAAAAATCAAAATCTCGGAATTTTTACGAAAAATATATAAAAATTTAAAAAAATTAGTATGAATGATCTTCTCAATCGCACGTCCCCTATCCATTCAAGGCACTACCCTCTCGGTCACAGGCACGACCCTACTTTAGACGGCGTCGCCACCCCGACCCTAGTCAGATAAAAACCTGATGTACGCCCACTATTATTACTGATAGTCGTCGATGTAGTCTCCTGACCAGCCATCCAAAAATCGAATAAAACCGAAATTAGTTGACCTTCTCTAAAAATTTCAAAACAAAATTGGCACTACTAAGTATTAACTGCCGCAAATAACAGAGATGTTTTTCCGAAAAAATTGTTTTCATAAAATTTTCTTAAAAACCCCTATATGGGTTTTGCGTTTTTTGGATTCCTCGCATCGAAAAACCATAAGGGGTTTTTTAGAAAATTTTATGAAACAAATTTTGTTCGGAAAAATAGCCCTGTCATTTGCGGCAGCTAATGCTTATTAGTACCAAATTTTTCAATTTTCACAAATATTTCGAAATTTCTATTTTTTCTTAATGGATCCCATTTTTTTCGTCACCAAAAATATTTTTTTTATCACCAAAAATATTTTTTTTGTCACCAGTATTTTTTTGTCACCAAAAATGTTTTTTTTATCACCAACATTTTTTTTCACCAAAAATATTTTTCTGCCGTCAAAAAATTTTTTGCCAACAGTTTTTTTCTCTTTGTAACATTTTAAATGTTTGTCTGTCACAACTTTTTTTTGTAACATTTTTAATGTTTTCTTGGCACAACTTTTTTTGTAACTTTTTAAATGTTTTCTTGTCACAACTTTATGTTTTCTTGTAACTTCCATAAAAACTGTCTAGCCTTAAGGCTTAGGCTAAGCCTAAGGCCAAAGCCTAAGGCTGAAGCCTAAAGCTTAAGACCTAAGGCTTAAGCCTAAGGCCTAAGCCTAATGCCTAAGCCTAAGACCTAAGCCTAAGGTTTAAGCCTAAGGCTTAATCCTAAGGCTTAAGCCTAAGGCCTAAGACTAAGGCCTAAGCCTAATGCCTAAGCCTAAAGCCTAAGGCCTAAGACTAAGGCCTAAGCCTAATGCCTAAGCCTAAAGCCTAAGACCTAAGCCTAAGACCTAAGCCTAAGACCTAAGCCTAAGGCCTAAGACCTAAGCCTAAGGCCTAAACCTAAGCCTTCACAGAATCAATGTTTTTCGATGAAGTTGTTCTTAGCTATTAATGAAACGAAAATTCAATTGAAAATCATAGATGCGTGTTTCCCATTTTGGTCAACATTGAAGCGCCGTAAAAAATAGTATAATATTTTAGTCGCAGAGTCTTTGAAACTGTTGGCAAAAAAATTTTTTGACGGCAGAAAAATATTTTTGGTGATAAAAAAAACATTTTTGGTGACAAAAAAAATACTGGTGACAAAAAAAATATTTTTGGTGACAAAAGAAATACTGGTGATAAAAAAAATATTTTTGGTGACAAAAAAAATATTTTTGGTGACGAGAAAAATATTTGCGTTTCTTAATAACATCTTTACTTACGAAAAATAATGTTCTTTATCAGAATTTTCCATTTTCTTAATTTCCCTCAAGTAGGCCTCACAAAAATTTGCAGGATCTGCATCACTATTCAAATCGATTCTCTTTTTACTTTCTTCGACGTTTTTCTTATAGAAGTTATATAGAGCATCACGATTGGTTACCATTTCTTGATAAAAATTCTTGAAATATGGCAATTTCCCGAATAGGTGAAATTTATAGCGCATTATCATCACGGTGGGATGACCCAAAAGACGGAATTGTCGAGTTATGGTGTTTTTCAAGAAGTAAAATTCCGAATTTTTGTCCTTAAATTTGAAGATGAGAAAGAAAATTTTAAATTAATAAAAAATTACTCCATCAAATCGATAGCCAAAAAGTAGGTTGTTAATAATTGAGCCGATTGCTATATCAATGTAAGGCATTAGCGAAATTTCTTTAACATCATTACTAATATCATCTCGAAGGGATGTTATGAGGAAGGCAACTTCCTCCAAGATCTAAAAATAGATTGTGGTTCATGTTTTCGTTGTAATGATCATTTTTTGAAATAATAAGCTTTCATTTTATTCTTTTCGTAGAAATATTTTTTGTTTAGAATCGAGATTTTTTCATTGAAATTTTTTGTAAAATATTCTACAAACTGCGTTGAATCTGGAACTATGTCGGGTTTTCGAAATAGACCACTGGAAAGTTCTAAAAATGGGTTCCAAGTTCATGAAAAAATCGATTTCTTTAAAAAAATTTTTCATGAACTTTGGACCAACTTTTAGACACTTTTAAGTGACCTATTTCGTTAACTCAAAATAGTGTCAGGTTCCTCGTAATTTGTAGAATATTTTGCAAAAAATGGTATTACTAAGCATCTCTGACAGGGCTATGTTTTTTGGATTCGCATAATCGAAAAACCCATATAGGGTTTTTTTTAGAAAATGTTATGAAAGAATTTTTTTCGGAAAAATAGTCCTGTTATTTGCAGCAGCTAATGCTTAGTAGTACCAAATGTTATGATTGACCTAGTCCCTTTAAAGGACCAGTCCGGTCAGTTACGACCATATGAAAAAAATGATATGTTCAGAAAGATCGTGACAAAAGGAGCATTTTTTGTTTTTACGGCATGTTCTAAATCGTTGTAGTTTTTGAGATAATTGCGTTTGAAATTTTGAATTTGTTACAAACTCTTCGTTGTAATAACAAACTTTTTTGAATTTTTTGCGGAAAAATCGATTTTTGCATCGATTTTTTCAATTTTCATAAAATGAACATTGTAGCAATTTTTTATAGCTAAATGAGACGAACAAAATGACACCAAAATGATCCAATTTGAACATTGTTTTGGGGTATTGAAACGAAAATTCTGATTCATGTTTTCGTTTCAATAATCCAAAACAATGTTCAAATTGGATAATTTTGGTATCATTTTGTTCGTCTCATTTAGCTATAAAACATTGATAGAATGTTCATTTTATGAAAATTTAAAAAATTCGATGCAAAAATCGATTTAAAATTCAAAAAAGTTTGTGTATTACAACGAAGAGCTTGTAACAAATTCAAAAATTCAAATGCAATTATCTCGAAAACTATAACGATTCAGAATATGCCATAAAAACAAAAAATGCAAATTTTCAAATTTCGAATGTTTACTCGATCTTGCATCATGTTCCTTCCAAGTCCAAATTCTCGTAAGACTCTTAAAACATATCTTCGTTGTTCATACCAAACTGCGCCATTTGCACTACCCACTCCATGTTCGCCAACTAAATAAATGATAAAATTGGCAAAAAAAGGAAGAGAGTTCAGAGCTCAACAATTCCGAACATACATAGATAGGGGGTCGTAATTATGAACCCCCCCCCCCTCGCGCCACGAGACCCCGAAAAATAGGGGGCGAAGGCCGGAAAACGTAAGGGTCCCCCTTATATTTTGAAATTTTTTATCAAAAATTTAACATTTTTTATACAAAAACTATCCTATTTTTTCAATTATTTCCTTTAAAAAAAATCAAATTTTACGTTTTTACGAGGGCCGAAAAGGAAAAATTTCCTTTAGAGGGGGCGCCGCGTGAAGAGGTTTTACGATCCCCTATCCATCTATGATTCAGAAATCGATGGAACCTGCAGTACTAATTTAAAAATTTTTATTTACCTTTATAAACTTCTACAAAATCTTTCATTTCAGGTCTATCTTCATATGTTGTGCCATCTTTTTGTATAGTTTCCACTATCGTATCATAGTCATTAATGGAGATTACTGGACTACCACCAAACCAATAAGTGTAAATATCGCCATACTGTTTTCGCCACTTCAACAAAAGATCAACATTTCTGGGATACTTGTAAAACGAATGCAAATTTCCAATTAACGGCAAAGGAAGTGGGCCTAAACTTTACATACAAAATAAAATTTTTCATATAAACTTATCACCTGGCGGCAAGTTTCTTCGTTTCCAATAAAAATGGTAGAAGAAAAATAAGAAATTTGCTGTCAAGAAAATTAACCAAAACATCTTTTGTCTATGTTATGAATGTTCTAAGTTGATTTTACTTATATACTCAAAAGTTGAATTTTGGTTCTTGTACAAAATCTTTTATAATAGTGTCAATTTTGTGCTCAAAAACGTGCTCATATACAAAATTGCACGAATAAACTGGTTTAAATATTAATCTCAAGTATAGAGGTCGTTTATAAACGAACATGTGTATAATGTACAAGAAATGGAATTTCTGATTTCATTATAAAAGAACGCATGTAAAAAATCTCGAAAAACGAAATTTTTTTCGATTTTTTAATATTAAAAAAAATTTTTGATCTTTTATAAAAATTTCAATTTTTACAAATTTTACCATATTTTTTGAATTTTTAGAGTTTTTAAAATAATTTATTTTTCCTATTTTCAATGAATTTTCAATTTTTCCATTTTTCGAATGATTTTTTAAATGATTTTTCAACTTTTTTTTGAAATTTTTCGATTTTTATAATATAAAATTATTTTTTTGAAGTTTTACAATTATTTTACAGTGGCGAGCAAAAAAAACCGGTCAAAGGGGAAATTTCACGTTTTTGATTTAAAATAACAAGTTTATCGATTTGAAACAATAACAAAGCGACAGAAACACAAAAAATCAATTAATATTTGGTGGGATATCTCTTGGCCTTGATAACAGCGTTCATTCGACGTGGCATTGACTCAATTAGGCGTTGAATAGTGTCCATTGGAACACGAGCCCACTCTTCTTGGAGAACACGGAAAAGCTCGTTTTTGTCGCTGATATTTCGGCGGGCTAATCTTCGCTTCAGTACCTCCCACAATTGTTCGATCGGGTTGAGGTCGGGACTTTGGGCAGGCCACTTCATGACCGGAATGTTGACTCGAGGATGATGGAACCAATACTTAGCTAACTCCATAGAAATATCACCATTTTTATCAAATTTTTGCGTTTTTGGGCAGGGGTCAAATTTTCAGTAAAATTGCTCTGTAAAATTCAGGTAGGAATCGCTGTAAGGTTTGAAAGCGGATTTCGCAAGACCAATACTAGGCACGATTATTTAGCCAAAAAAATCAAAAATCTAGGTGGAACTAAATGGGTAGCTGAGGCCACTTTTGTGGGGGTACACATGTGCCCAAAATGTTAGTGCTGGTTTTTTTTCACTTTTTTCGGCCACAAAATAATTTTTTCAGGGAAAATGATGTTCTACAAAGTTGTGTCCCATAAAATTTCAGGTTGAAATGGCCCTTCGATTAATCAAATTCTTATGGACTCCTATAATACCATAATTTTAACACGGTAGTCGCATAAAATGGCCAAAAAGTGGACATAACTTTTTTCTTGGCCATTAAATTTCGACATCGAAGGGCCATTTCAACCTGAAATTTTATGGGACACAACTTTGTAGAGCATTACTTTCCCGGGAAAATTCATCTACGTGGCCAAAAAGTCAATTTTTGGTCAAAAATGCCGAAAATTCGCATAAAATGGCCAAAAAGTGGCCACAAATTTTTTCTTGACATTCAAATTTCGACATCGAAGGGCCATTTCAACCTGAAATTTTATGGGACACAACTTTGTAGAACATCATTTTCCCTGAAAAAATTATTTTGTGGCCGAAAAAAGTGAAAAAAAACCAGCACTAACATTTTGGGCACATGTGTACCCCCACAAAAGTGGCCTCAGCTACCCATTTAGTTCCACCTAGATTTTTGATTTTTTTGGCTAAATAATCGTGCCTAGTATTGGTCTTGCGAAATCCGCTTTCAAACCTTACAGCGATTCCTACCTGAATTTTACAGAGCAATTTTACTGAAAATTTGACCCCTGCCCAAAAACGCAAAAATTTGATAAAAATGGTGATATTTCTATGGAGTTAGCTCGGATCAAAATATGATGCACTACAAATTTGTACCTATTTACCATACCAAACAAATATAAAAAACCGCATTTGAAAAGCTTTTAAATTGGCTGAGATAGAGGCCATTTAAGATGGGGGTGCATTTTTAGCTGTACACTCGAGGTGACCAACTTCCGAGGACTATATCTCGAAGAAGAAAAAGTTTCGGAATTTTAGGTTGGTGGGTTTTTAATAGTGGGATCACATACTTAAACACAGTGTTTTAATGACGTCATTTTTTAAGGTTGACATTGACAATGACATCGTGACATTGACATTTGACGTCAATGTCAACCTCTTGACTTGACGTCAATGTCATTTTGTGAATGACGTTAATGTCAACGTTTTTTAGCAAGAGATATTTTCACTAAGTTTTTTCTCTTTGATAAGTTCGAAAAGAAAGTCAAACACAAGAAATTAAAATAAATAAATTTCTTTTTGTCTGACTTTCTTGCCGAACTTATCAAAGAGAAAAAACTTAGTGAAAATATCTCTTGCTGAAAAACGTTGACAAATGTCGACATTTTTCAGCAAGAGATATTTTCACCAAGTTTTTTCTCTTTGATAAGGTCCAGCTTACCTGTAAAACCAAGCATGCCTGGTCTTCAACTTTGTACTGGGTCAATCTCCAACCAGTGAACGAATCTAATGGGTCCCCAAAAACAAAAGTTGCTCAACACTTCACGAACTATAATGTTATGCAAAACAAAATTAAAAATCTGATCAAAAAAAGTTTGTCGGTCTGGAAGCTCGATTCTTTCAGAGCCGATGCTTTAAGCCTAGACTTAGGATTAGGCCAATGCTTAGGTCTAGGCTTAGGCTTAGGCCTAGGCTTAAGCCTAGACTTAGACTTAGGCCTATGCTTAGGCCTAAGCCTAGGCCTTTTTTGCCCCTAGGGGCAAAAAAGTACTTTTTCGGCAATTTACGAAATCGATTTCCAGTATAAATCCCCCGATAAGTCATTTTACAAAGATTCGACGCGACTTCAGAATTTTTCGATGCGCGCAATCGATTTCTCGTGCCCGAAAACCCCCGAGTACTTTGAGACGAAGGCGATTAAAAGTAAATACATTTCGAAAAAATTGAATTGAAAGTTGAAAACAAATTCGAATTTTCTTAAACTTGAAAATGAGACATTCGTTTCAGGCAGCTTAACAATTAATTATCCCAATTAATTGGTAATTATTTGTTATTTGATTTTATTTGGTTTCATAAGAGACCCTTTTGTTACAAATAATTAGTACAAATTATTTGGGTCTTATTTGGTCAATTATTTGGGAATTATTTGTATTTTATTTGTTGGTGCCGAACCCTAGTCAAGACTCTTGCCATGATTCTGGAAAAGATGCTCGAAGCTTTCTTGAGTCTAAATGGCATGTAATTGAATTTGTAGACGGCATTCTCGCTTATAAATCCACACTTGTTTCTTCATCCAACGGGATCTGCCAGAGAAACCTTTTGCCAGATCAATCGACGTAAAGTAGCAACATCCAGCTATTTTTTCAAGAATTTTCACCATCAGAGAGAACGAAAAACATTTTTTAGTGCAAAGAAAATTTCTTCCATTAAATTTTTATCGATTAAGCTTGATGGTCCTTTTTCTTATATAACTATACTACAAATTCCATGAAAAAAACAAAAATTTATGTCCATCTTGAAGTCAATTAAGAAAGATTTTCTTATTTCTGATAAAGTTAATCTCTTTGATTACTTTTCTAGCATGTGTTTTTGCCATGATAATTTTCTTTGAGCACAAAATATTTTTTTGCGCCCTTTTCCTTTGGGCGTTGGATCAAACAATAAACTCGTTGTCCAAAGGACGCATAAAAATTTATTGAAGGAAATAAAAAATGTTTAGGAATGGTACTGTTTTGTCAACGCTCTGTTCTCTTAGATCGTGATTTATTATGCTCATGAAAACATCCCATATCGGAAGAGGAACCGGCTCAAAAACTTTTGAAACAATCAAACGAAAGGGATGATATAATTTAAAAAATAGTGAAGACCAAAAAGAAAAGAATATCATGAAATTATCATAAAGAGAATATCAAATATATCAACAAAGAAAAATTTTAAATTGATCGGCTACATAATATTGTAATTTCCAAAAAATATTAAATTTTTGAAATTTTTTCTTCGCTGTTGACTATATTGTTGATAATATCGTTGACTATGTCCTCCTCGATGGCTTATTCATGGATTTCATGAGGAATTAACAACAGGAAATGGAGGAATTAACAAGCCGAAAAAACATGAATTGTTTTATTATTTGTAATCCTTAAAATTTTGTCTTGTTACTAAGATTATCGATCGAGTGAAAGAGCACATTATTGCTATGAACAACATCCATAACGAAACTTGACTAAATTTAATGCCATAATAAAGGTTTTAGATTTGTTTGTAATTTGTACAAAGTTCCATTTTTACTTTAATGATCCTAGTTTGGATCCATTCGAGTTTTTCTGAATTTGATCTGTCTTTTCTAGTCTGTGGATTTTGGTCAGGCATCGTATTGATAATTCTAGAAAGCATAACTGTCTCCCTATATTCAACATCTGTAATCGAGTTTTCTTGCATCCCATTTCTAGATCTTAAATCTATTAGTAGGATTGTCGTTGCACACATTTATATTTGTTATTATGTTAATCAGGAGACAAAAAATGAACTTAACCTTTTCCTTTGGGCGTTGGATCAAACAATAAACTCGTTGTCCAAAGAACGCATAAAAATTTATTGAAGGAAATAAAAAATGTTTAGGAATGGTACTGTTTTGTCAATCTCTGTTCTCTTAGATTGTGATTTATTATGCTCATGAAAACATTCCATATCGGAAGAGGAACCGGTTCAAAAACTTTTGAAACAATCAAACGAAAGGGATTTAAAAAATATCATAAAATATCATGAAGAGAATATCAATTTTCTTAATAAAGAAAAAAGTTTTTTAATTAATCGGCTATCCATGTCCCATCGATTTTTTATACCGATTTGATTTTTCTTTAAATATATTAATATTTATTATAAAAAATAATAAATAATGAATGCCCAGAGTGCCATTCCCTTCCCTATGCGACTTGGATAACCTCTACCTTTGAAAATCTTGATTACAAAATTTTTTCTCAATAACATGGAAAAAATTTATTTTACGAAATAAAAACATCTTCGATGACAAAAAAATGTAAAATATAATATTTTTGATTTGAAAAATTAAGCACCAATACCTTTTTGGAAACGTTCTTCGATATGAACAACATAAGGATATCGTGCAGCAGTAGAGCCCATTTGTCTTTTAAGAGTCGGCACTTTGCCAGGTACAGCGGCGAACTAAACAATTCCAATTATTTGTTATAATACTGTTATGCAGATAAAAAATATAAATAACGCACATGAACAGTAGGTATTTTAGGGTATTAATATCAAAGGACCATTCCAAAAAGTTGCCAGAATTTGTATATATTCTGAAAGTTCATGAAATTTGAAGCATTTTTTGTTGTTAGATTTTTAAGGCGTTAAAAATAGTCAGAAATTGTTGGCCATGGCTCAAACGGTAAAACAACTCATTTTTGGGCAAAAAGAATTAAGTTAACATAGATTTTGGGATCTTGCTACGCTAAAAATATCGAAAAATCACCCCTTTCATAAATAAAGTAGCTTTAACTCAAAAAACTTCTGTGCTAACATACCAAATCCAATATACCACAATTTT